>MTQE01001280.1:687389-698486 GCA_014337955.1 Aspidoscelis marmoratus
TCAAATTCGAATCGGATTTAATAACATTCGAATTTAGACATTCAAACAGACTTTGGATTTTCCAAAAATCCATATATTCAAATAATTAGAACATACAGATTCATACATATTACATACGTATCTGTGCAAATATGATGCGTATTCCCATTTATAATGCAGGATGAAAACGGGATGCATACGGAACGTGCACAGATACTTCTAACAGATACAAATGTTGTCGACATTCGTATCTTGAAGTACAAATCTAACATTCGAACATACGGATTCAAATGTTACGGATTCGAATTGGATTTTTGGACATTCAGATTTAAAACATTTGAATTGAATTGAATTTTTGGATATTCCTAAGCCTTCTCTATTCTACCTCTTGTAACAAAGAATATTTAAGAAAGGGGAAGGAGCTTCAGAGGTGGGTTTGTTTGTTTGTTTGTTTGTTTGCTCTGTCAGATCATAACCCAGGAGCCTCTACTCAGTGGCACCCAACAATAACAAATGGTCTCACAGGGCTGTGACTATCTTGCCTGAAACTTTATTATTAAGTTCCGCTGGTGGATGGAGAAAAGGAAGGAACCTCTTAGAGCTGCTAATAGTGAGCAGGACTGTGGAGGGGGAATACGCATGCATCTCTTCCTCTTCTGCTGTGATAAATCAAAATACAGGTGTTTGTATAGAACATGTTCTCTTTCCTTCTCCCTTGGAACTAGCAAAGCAGTATTTTATTTCAATATTTTAGCCATTGGCATGACACAACTCTTCTTTTCCCACTGGCAGATGCTGTTATTGTTTTAATGTTTTAATGACGTTAAATGATGTTTGATTTTAGATGTTGTTACCCGGCCGGAGACCTCCAGGTATAGGGCGGGATGGATTGATGGATAAACAAACAAACAAACAAACAAACAAACAAACAAACATTATAGAGCAACATACGTCCTGCTAAACTCAAATCCATCCACCTTTCACTTCTCCCTCCCTTCCTGTTTCCCTCTCTTTGGCAAGCAGTCATACTATCACTCTCCCCTTAGCTGAACTTGCAGAAAAGCGGTATGCTGGCTTGGGCTGATGGTAGCTGAACTCCAAATCATCTGAAGAGAAAGGACACCCTAGGTACATCCTCCAGGATGGGGAGAGAGGCAGGATGCTGCTTAAAGCCATTTGCTGGGATTTGAGAGCAGGTGAAAGTTTTGTCCTTGTCTTCTGCTTGAGATGCCCATAAGCAATTGGTAGGCCACTGTGTGAGAGAGGATGCTGGACTAGATGGGCTATGGCCTGATCCAGCAGGGCTCCTCTGATGTTCTTGTGTGGTTCTTGATGAAATATCCATTACTGTGAGTGGAAGTTCTGCCTATCTTTTCCACAGTATTAGAGTTTAGAAGAATTCCATTCTAAGCCCATTCCTCACTGTGTCCGAAGACCTTCCAGTGAGCCTCTCTTGACTGTCCCACCAAACATAGGAGGCTGGTGGGGACACAAGAGAAGACATTCTTGATGATACTTCCCAGAGTTTGGAATAGCCTCAACCTCTGCCTAAATACCTTTGGGCACTCCTGAAAAAGATTCAGTATTTTTTTTTTTTTTTTTTAGGATTACTGATCCCAAAAGACAGAATGTGGCCCCTTTTTGTCATATTTAAAACAATTTTATTCATGAAAATATGCTGTACAATGCACTATACACATTTCTTTACATTGCCACATACACAAAAACTAGAATAGCACAATCAAGGTTACATTGCGTACAATATATGTGTGGTGAGCGATAACAGCCTGTTGAAAACCCGAACCCCCCTGAATCTGTACAATTATAAATACGAGAAGAAAAGAAGGAGGAAAAACAAAAGACACACATTTGGTTTGGCCTAACCCCTTTGTGGATCCTCTTGCCCTCATGCTATCCCCTCTGTGAGCCTGCAGTTTTAACGATAACTGAAAGCCACAGCCTTAGTGAATTATCCCACCCTGCAGTAGACTGTGCGACTCAGCTGTCCTATGTAGAACTGTAAAGATGGCACAGGGGACAGGTCAAGACGGCAGAGTTGGTGCTTAGCATGGAAATCTGGAAGAGCAATCAATTTCTTTGTGCCAGATGGCCTCAGACTAATTCAGCGTCTCTGATACTGGGGAAGACAGCTCAAGGCAAATGCTCAGTGAAATAATTAAAATTAAAAAGTAGAGGGTATTGTTCAGACCCTGGCAGTGGAGAAGACAGCGTTGTGCTGTAAGTACTGGATTCACAAAACCTGATCTTGAAGTCTACAGAGCCAAGTGGTCACACTATTGTACAGCAAGGTCTTCTGTTGCCTATGCACACAAAATAAACTGTTGTATTCATTTCTTTTACCATCTTAACAACAACAACAAGAAGAAGAGATTTCAGAACTCCACCTCACCTAGAAGTATGTCCCATTGACTCTGTGTCAGATGTCAAGCCATGAGAGGGGACAGGAATTTGTCCGTGACCTGTGGCCCTTTTATTTGCACTTTAAAAAAAAAAAGTTCAAGAATTCCACAGGTAAACTTTGGGTCTAAAAACATTTCTGGGACTAAGTGCTAAGCATTGAGAAAAGTATTTCATAAAGGAACTGGGCAAATAATTTCCAGGATAGGGGAAAGGAAATAATAATTACTGTGCATGACTTGCACCAGCAGAGCAAAAGCTGTGGCAAGTGGGCAGAATAACGGTCCTTTATGTTTCAGATGCACCTTCTTACGCATAGTTCATTTTCCCTTGGCAGTTGCTCAGCCTTTCTCCAAACTTCTCAGAGTTGAATTCAGGCTCAGAAAACAACATAGGGTGAGGAAGAAGTTGCCAAAATTAAAATGATTGTTTTTAGGGAGAGAAAAGATTTAATTCTGTCACAGAAGCAACAACTTGGTTAAAACAAAGGCAATGCCATGTTTCCTGGTTTGGCTCCCAACCTGGTGTCTGGGCTCCAGGGTCAATGGCACTGCAAGAGCAACAATCACTGTTGGTGCTGATGGGGGGAGGGAAAGGGCAGCAGCAACCATGCTCACATACTAGTTTTCAGAGCTGTTAGATCCGATTGCTAATTTGGCTGGTGACAAATATATGCCTATAGAGTTTTAATCAATCACTGCTCAACGACGCCTGATGGATAACTTCTGAGATGATGGCGCAAGTACAGTGTGGCTGCATTTGGGAGACTCATTTTGATACCAGTGAACCACATTTTGGCCCATTTGGAAGCTGGAACTTGGTTTGGCAAGAACTATGCAAAGCTTAAAATATGAATTGCACTGTACCCTCTACCATGCTGTGGATCTCAATTCACAGGTTGCCCTCCCCTCTGCTGCTGCAACCCACAGCAACCCTTGCTAGAGCATTCTACTGCACTTCTGGCCCTGCAGGATGTGGAAAGGTTCAGCTCCTTGGCTCCTTGGCACCCTTTAGGAAAGGCAGGTTTTAAGATTGTCATCCGCTCACTGTTGTGGGAAAAGATAAACCAACAGTTTATGCCAAAGAAAAAGGTCCCCAGGCATTGATGATACATGAAGGCCAGAAAAAAAAAAAGATAGGTCATTGAGATGGTTGCAGTTCTATCCGTTATCTTACCTTGGCTATTGAACAAAGGCTGAGTAGATTAGAAACAAAATTAAAACACCCAGTACTCCCATTTCCAATGGAATAGCCATCCCAATCCTCATGTGATAAACTTGCCCCAAATTCTTCGTCTTCCCCCATTTAGGGGAAACGCCGCCTTGCTTGCTTTCTTCTTGAAGGAACAGCAACATGAGCTGTGGAGAGTAGGGTTGTTTTCAACTGGGACACCCTGCTCATCATCCAGGCCAACATCACAGCTTCTGTGTGCACCTAGCCAGCTCCTGCTCAGCACACCATCCCCTTGTCACTGTACTTCACTTCTACCACAAATAAATTAAACATGCTGCTTAGCAAACATGACTCCATCGCACACACAACTCAACAGTCGACACATCACAATGACGGCTGGGCAAAAAGAGGGCTTCACAGGTGTAGAGCAAACATGCTGCCTGAACATGTGGCATGGGAGACTTGCCTTCTCCTCCTGCCTTCCCCCAAATAGGGAACATTCTATCTCTTCTGGCTTGCTTGTAAATCTCTCTCTGTTGGCAGTGGGGGACATAATGTGACAGGCAGTCATTACAGGCACCTCCGAGGAAGTGGTGAGGGGGACTGACAGGACTAAAGAATATGTGTGGGCACTGAGGGAATGGCTTGACTCTGTCCTTCTTGCATCTTTTCCTTAAAATATGCACGCATTTGTGTTGAACTGTAATAATAAGCCTGTTCATCTTTCACCGTTAACCAGGCTGGCTAAGGCTGAAGGAAGTCATGAATGACCATCTGAAGAACTATGTGCAGCCCCAGCCTGGTGCCTAGTACGGAAATCTGGTGCGGCAGTTCAAATGATGAAATCTGGCCCCTTCTAGGCAAAGGGGCTTCTCCCTCATCAACTAACAATTCTTGGTCATTTGCCGTTCCTATTTGAACCAGAATGCTGTCCCTGAAATTGCTGTTGAGTTTAACCTGTGAGATTTTAACCTTCTGGATATTATCAGACTGAAATCAATAAGAAAAACCTGATTATTATCATAAACGATGTAATAAGGTCCATCCTAGGATCAAATCAAATCCAATTCTTTTCAAGTAAATGTACACTGGGGCAAATGATAAGGAATTATCTTTACTACCTGACATTTTTCTCTGCCTGGAAAAGTGGCTGTGAAGTGGACAACCTGCCTAGTTTATCATCTAGGCATCTTCCTACAAGATGTATCCTAGCTATCAGAAAAACCTCAACCATCTTTTACCCTTCCTCCATCCAGATGAAGCAGTAAAACCAAGCATAAAGATGGCCAGGCTCCAAATTTCGAGGCCTGAGAAATCCAAGATTCTGTCTTAGCTGTTCGCCCTCATTAATCCAGCACTGACAGAAGCCAGGGCTGGCCTTAGACCAGTTGCACCACTAAGGATGTCACAGCAGCCCTAAGCCATCTCAATTAGCTATAGTTTCTACTAACTGCAAAGGCCCATAAAACAATTGTAAAATAAGGCCATGACTAACCTAAGCCACACTGGCATGGCCCCCAAATTGGGCCCCACAACTTCTAAGGCCAGCCTTGGCAGATGGAGAGCAAAATAGAATACAGTACTCAAAATGAGCATAGATCCTGTCCTAAACAAAACAAAACCAGAAACAAAGATTATTACAGTGACTTAGCTTCTCTGCGTGTGGAAAATGCAAAGCCTTGAACAGTTTTCAGTGCTGTCAACCTGGACTCACTGAGCTGGCATATCTAATGTCTAAAGTTATTTAAGAACAAACTAAGACGCCTTTCAAACTTTTCAAGCAATCAGGATATCAAACCAGGCAAGCAAGCCAGGTATATGGCATCATGCTTTTGTTGTTTACATTCTCCTTCCCCCTAAATTTCACCATGTGATAACTTGATGGAGAGACAAGTTACATGCCCCATCCCTACAAGGTCATCAGCCCTGTTCTGACACGGGATATAGGCAGGCTTGAATTTGGCTCGAATTCTAACCATCTCTACGGTTTTGAAAGGATCTCCCATTTCTGCAGACTAAAGGTCCCAAAATGCGAAGAATCTCTATTTGGATTAAAAGAGGTCTTGCAGTTGGATCTAGAAATAATCCTCACTATTTAGCAATGGGAATCAAAGCGGGTTTTTTGGAGGAGGGAACCATGCTTTAGGGGTGTTATCCTCGGTTTTCCCTGACCCAATGAGAAGCCGTGATTTCCCCTGCCCTTGTTCTCTTTCTTCCCCCTGCTGTCTGCCATTATGTGACAGGAGGATCATGCTGGTTGAATGGGAGGTGGGGTGGGGAAGGTGGAGAATGTAGAGCCTGCAGGAGGGATACATGTATCCAGGAGTGAAGATGTAAAACAAGAGATACATGTATCGGGGGTGAGATGTAATATGAGATCAGAGTGAAGTACTGACAGTCTTGCAATCTTCATTGCAAAGAATCAGACCGGTCATGGGGATGGGTGGGGGATTTCACTGCCTAAACTAAAAGCAGTGAAGTGACAGCTGATTCCCAGTGACAAACCTGTAAATATGTCTTGCCTCCAATTTTGCCTGGCTCTTGCACTTAAAAAACAACAACTGGTGATCTTGCAAAGGAAAAAGGACTCACATAATTTCTACAAAGTGAAACGAAATACACAGGGAGGAGAGAAGCCCCACCACCTCTGATGTACTGGGTGAAGTGGAAGTGTCTGATTTTACAAGATCAGAAGGAGATATGAAAGCTGTCGACTCCTGTGTAAAATCCAGCCTGATCTCTCCCTTCCAGTATTGCCTCTTCAATCGCCCCTTGTCTCACCCCCCCCCGCCATTTTGTGCAGTCCTGATCTGCTGTTCTCATGCAAAACAAAGGGGGGGAGAAGGGGGGGAAGAGAGTTTCTCCCCCATGTGTCCGTATTATCAGCTTGCAGTGGGAACGTTAAAAAAAGACCTTAATTCTGATTTAAAAAAAACTCAGACTAAGTTACCCAGTGGGAACCTGACCATAGAGGAACTCCACTTGCTTATAGCTCAGCAGTAGATCACATATCTTAGTTAAGGCTGGAATAAGACTATCAGTCAAAAAGAATCATAATCAACTAGATAGCCTAGTGGTCCAACACAGTATTGGGATGGCAAGGTGAAAGAGGGGGGCATGATGGATGCATGTTTAACTGAAATTAGTAATAATAGTAATAGTAATAATAATAATAGTAATGGTAATGGATGATGATGATGATGATGATGATGACGATGATGATGATGATGACGGAGCCCTCTTTTTTCCAACTGGTCACCCTACTAAGTCAGCTTCATAGAATTCATTTTGTAGAAGCCCCACGTTGTGTGACATGCAAAGCCACACAGGAGCCTGTAAATAGGAACACATCTCAGCCTTCATCTGCATGGTTCCCTTTTCCAAATTTCACAGACTGCATAACCCTAAGCTAAATCCACAAGGAGGATGGCAATTGTTCAGTATGACATCAGATGGCAACCATGCACTTCTAAGGCTTTCAGAAGAAGAAGGGGCTCTAGCTTTATCCAGCAATCTTAACTCTCAAATCATCTCCTGATGATCATCTCCTGTCTTCTACCTGTTGAGGAAGAAATCTCTCTCCCTCAGGTTGGCATAGGATGGTCACTCTTATTGCTGATGCAGAAGCAAATTCTCCTTCCCTTTTCCAAGGCTTCTTGTAGCTTCTTTGTATGGAGAGGCATCTTCCCCATTCTAGTTTTCCTGAGGACATCCTTCAGGTTTTGTGCAAATAATCCTTAGGGAGGTTTTCCACTCCAACATCTTTCCACAGGTCACTTTGTTGTAGATCCCTCACACCCCTAGGAATAACCCACAGTAAAGACACAGTTATACTACTAACCATTTTCTTCCACTTTAACCTTGGCCAGCAAAATTAAGTGCATGCCACCAAGAGTGTGAACACAAGCAAAGTAAGCAGCTCTCACTGTTTTTAGCAACTCCCAGTCCCTTGCTGATGCTGGTGATTTCTGCAGGTGCACTTTCATTTTTTTCCTTTCAGTGGAAGTGGGGTGGAGAGAACTTGAGAGTCTTCTGAAGTGCAGCATCCTCCATTTCTCACTGGGATGCTACTGGGTGGGCAAAGCTGAGATGTCCAAGTGGAGCACAGCTGTCCCTTTTCCACTGAAACAATATAAATGAAAGTACTATCCCTAGTGATTTCTCAAGTCAACAGCAGCCATTAACCCTGGAAATATCGTAGTGCCAAGTTCCAGCTTTATGTGCAAAACTCATGCACATCCGTGCACACTTTAGCAAGCATGTAGCAATGCATGCATCATTACCCTTGCCATGAACACACACAATTTATACCGGCAACTCTCCGTTGCTGTTGCCAGCCCCAAAAGGCTCCCATTAAATTGCTTCCTCTTCACTTTAATCTCTGGCATTAAGGACATTCAAAGCTTCAAGTGTCACATTTGCACCCATAACAATCAAGACACATTTCCCCTTCCAAATTAGCCATTTCACAAGTATGATTTCCATGTGGGAAATCCATGGGGATTCAGGAGCCACTGGAAGGATGACAAACTCTGCAGTGTACTGAACTCAGACAGTCTAGTTTTTCTCCTGCAGTACTGGCTGTTGCTGACAGCAGTGATTTGTGCAGTGAAACTAAGAGGTTGATGGGGGAGGGGCAAGACTGATAAAAACGAAAGGTCCTGCCATATACGCACTGCCACAGATAGACCAGGATTAGGAAGGAACAAAACAACAATAGATTTTAGGTGCAGGGACAAGAGCTGGAATAGGAACCCATGAAAAACCAAAATGATCATTTCACTGAGGCCTCCTAGGCCAATGTCTTGAAAATAGTCCCGGGCTCCTCTTTGGGTCATAAATCACCTGTTCCCTCTTTCTGTGCAATAGTGCAGGTACCTGGGAGGGAGGGACTGGGAAGAGCAGCAGCTCTGGAATGCCATGGCTAACTTGTGCCTATTGCACACATCAAAGACAGATCCGACTTACTGCACAATACACCTGGCACAAGCGGAAAGTTGCTGGTACCAGTCAAAAACATTTTACCCTACATTTGTGTGTTGTGTGTGTGTTTAGTGTTGTAGTCAAGTTTAAACAGATGGCTATAGCCTGGCTGAAGAAACAAAGGCAAAGAAAATAAGAAAGGTGGGGTAGGAAGGAGACAGAGTTTGTTTTAGCACCCCCATCCCTACCCTGCTGACTGGCAGGTCAGAGTTGTCTGCAGAGGTCTCACCCAGGCACCCAACTCTGATTGGTGGGCTGTGGGGCACTGGGCAAAGTAGCCATATTGAGACCATTTTGTGGTGGAAGAGCTGAGTCAAAGTTGAAGTCCATCTCATCACTGTCCATGAAGTCATTGAGGATGATGGACTCCACGTCACACTCCAAACTACCATTGAACATGTCCAAGTCTAGATCTGTTGGGAATCTGTCCTGGCCCATAACAGGGGTGTGCATGGCTTCTGGATAGGGTCCCTGCAAAGAATCTAGCAAACTCATGTGTGCCCCTTGGTTGTTGACATATGGATGGATGTGCCCATGGTGGGGCATAGCCACCATGCTGCAAGCGTCGCTGGGTAGGCTCATAAGGCTGATTGGAGAGGGTAAGGCACTGTTGTTAACAGGAGAGTGGTGATGACTGGCTGGTGATGGGTGGTACAACGTGTTGCTCTTCATGAGGGAGGACGAGTGGGGAGGGTAAGGGACCAAGCCAATCTCTCCACCTCCACCCCCACCACTGCACACAAGGACATTTTGTCTGTGGCCACGAGGTGGCCCCATGCTGTTGGCCTGTGGCATGTGGGGCTCTCCCTCTTTGTGTGCATAGGAGATCGAGGAGAGCAGGTCTTGCAAGGAGGCATTACGATAGGAATTCATGGGAGCAAAAGTGGCCTGCTTATTCTCCTGGATGGTCTGCATGGGCAGGCGCCTCAAGAGACTCATGGCTGGCTGACTATAGATTGTCCCACAGTACGTGTTGCCTCCTCCTCCTCCTCCACCACCACCACCGCCACCGCCACTTCCAGCACCTACACCAGAACACTTTGAGTTGAAACTGAAGCTTGAATTCCTTTGTCGGAGCCCTGCTGCAGAAAGGGGCTGGGCAGGGCTCATGTTGTAGTTGTCCTGCAAGTCATCAAGAAGGCTTTCACCAAGGCTCTCATTCAGATTAATGGTACCAGTGAGGTCAGTCAGTCTGGGCATTTCCACAGAGCAGCGGGCATTCAAGGAAGGGGACATAGTGCTGGATGGGCTTGGGTACATTAGTGGGGAGGATGGTGTCACATCATCTTCTTCTAGTTCATCTGGTTCATGGTTGGCCATGATGGGAGAGAGACGCCCACTCAGTGTGCTGGCCGAGGAATTGGCTCGTGTCCGAAAGTCAGCCCAAGCATCATACTCCTCGGCAGCATGGGAGTTAGGACTCTCAGACCACTTTGCTGGCTGGCTGGCTGGACTGTCCTCTCCACGTTCCTGAGCTGCTTGCAGTTGCTTTTTCTTGCTGGCTTTGCCCTTGATCCGTAGGAATTTGCTGTTGTTGTCCATGGAGACAGCCCGTCGACGTGGTGGTTTGCCAGTTTTGCCACCCTCAGGATTCAGCATCCACCAGGAGCTCTTGCCAGTGCCTTCATTTTGCACACGGATGAAGCGGGTGTGTAGGGACAGATTGTGACGGATTGAATTCTGTAGACAGAGCAAAAGATAAAGATGATCCCATCATTACCAAACCAAAATAGCAGCAAATTAAATTCTTACTACCACACTGGACATCTTCTGTCCCATGCCCTTTCACATGACCAGCCATTTGACTACTAAGAATTCAGTAGCCACAGATTTTGAATACTATCTTTGAATTATTATTGTTACATAAGTGAAAGTTGGATTTCCCATGATTGGCTAAATGTTACAACTTGTGAACATATAGCAATCATATTGTAGAGATTTCATATTTAATACTAGAGATATATAGCAGTAGTTTTAAGTGGAGCCACATCACATTTGTTCCTCGGTTGTAATAATAATGCAAATCAACATTATTCTAATGAATTAGCCTTATTGTGGGGAAAAAATCCCATGAAAAAGATTTTTGTTTAAGCTACAGTTCTGGAAGAAAGAATCATAGAGTTGGAAGAGACTGCTAGGGTCATCAAGTCCAACCTCCTGCTGAATGCAGGATTTCCCAAACCATCCGAGACAGATATAGGTCCAACCTCTGCTTGAAGACCTCCAGTGAAGGAGAGCTAACCACCTCCCGTGACAAACTATTCCACTGACTGGTCGCCCTCACTGTCAGGAAGTTTTTCCTAATATCTAATCTGCACTGACTTCCTTGAAGTTTCATCCCATTGTTTCTAGTCCTAAGGTTGTGGGTCAGTCCTTCTCATTAGTTGATAGCTTGGAGTAGGACATGTTTTAGGGACATTTTATTTTGTAACCTGGTTTTTATAGTATTAGTTTGGATTTTGTGCTCTGTAATGTTAAATTGTACCTCTGTACCGTCCTTTGGTGGAAAGGGCAATATAAATAAACATTTATTATTATTATTAT
>MTQE01001280.1:700590-753417 GCA_014337955.1 Aspidoscelis marmoratus
GAACCACTAGACCAAACTGGCAAACTGAATCAAGGAAGATGCATATATTTTTGTTTCCCCTTCTTAAAAGGTAGCCGTATTAACCTAGCGTGATTTTGCATTAGCCTGTATACTAGACCAGCAAGCATACTAAGGGCCTCTCTCCTGCATGCTGGTAAGGTCTAAGAGAGGCTCCTACTATGTTTGCTGATCTGATAAACTGGTTAGTGTGGAATTACCCTAGTAATGCAAGTGTATTAGGTAGAGTTCCAGCCATGAGCTTGGGAACCTGTGGTTTTGACTCTGCGCTGTCAATGAATGAACACCTGTGGCTAGCCAATGCCTCTTAGCTTAACCTCCCTCTCAGAGTTGCTGTGAGAACAATGTGGAGGGGAGGAAATGTATGTTACCTTATGCTTTTTCTTGGCTCTAGATTCAGAATGGACAAAAAAAATTGTACTGTGGAAGTGACTGATGACCAATGACTGATCATCCTTTGACAGTGAGCATCAATACTAATCACTATGGCACCATTCAGGAATGATTCTGGAGAGGGGACCATGATAGTATGACACTATAAAGGCTTCCCCTACACAGGGCAGATTGTTGATAACACTCCATTTCTAGATCTAATGTTGTCCATCTGTAATTCAAGAGAGAGAGAGAGATGGCCACTTGCTGCTCCAGCCAACAATTGAGCATCACTGTGCAAAAGTATTAGGTTAAGACTTTGGGGCATCTTCCCTTTTCTATTTCTCATTTCTTAGAAGCAGCACCACCCATCTTTCTCCTTCTAGGCTCCTAACCCAGCTCAGGCACTCAGGTTAGCAGGTACTTCAAATGATCCCCGAGTGACTCCATTCAGCAGCTCTGCATTGGAAAGGCCTTGCAAAGTCTCCCATTCCCATGGCAGACAAAGGGCTTTTGCAGCTGCTATAGCTGCTACTATGCCAGGGCTCCCTGCCATTGGATACTGGGGAAAAAAAATCCAAAAAGCAAGCTTAAGTGCTGCAAATGCAAGGAAAGGAATAGCTTGTGCTCTTTCAGCTCCCAGCTATGCTTTTCATTCTAATGCCTGGCAAGCAAAGGGAGCCAGCAGGGAATTTGTTCCATGACAGGCATATGATGCTGAGAAACTCTCGCCTATGACCTGTGGATTATTTCTCTGCTTCAATCCAAAGGAATTTTCCCATGGAATTCTCCGTGGGGCTCCATACAGCTGATTAGTTTTGTAGACAATAGTGGAAGGCAAAGTACCACTATCACGCAAACTTAACGTGAAACTAAGGGACTTTCTGTTTTTAAAGGCCATGATCCAAACCAGTGGGTCTGGACCAGTGAGACCCATTGGTTCAGACTATGGGTGGGTGTGGTCTGGAACAGTGTTGTCTGCATGACAGCACTGGTCCAGACCAGCCTCCACACTGGCCTCAAAGCTCACACAAGCTTCAGGATCAGGCCCTGAGGGCTCCAAATGAAAATTTGTATCCTTGGAGGCTTCTAGGATCCCTCAGTAGTCAGGAACACAGAGGCATGTCTCTGTGTTCTGGACCAGAGCACACTAGTCAGCCAGCTTGGTCTTGTGGTTACAGTGTCTGTCTCTTATCTGGTAGTTTCCTGGTTCAATTCTGCACTCTTACACAAAGCCAGCTGCATGGCCTTGGGCTAGTCACAGTGCTCTTTCTGAGCTCTCACAGCCCCACCTACTTCACAGGGTGTCTGTTGCGGGGAGAAGAGGTACTTTCAGTCTCCTTAAATGGGCAAGAAAAGCAGGGTATTAAAGCCAACGCTGCTTCTTCTGATCTATTGGTGGTCCAGATCAAAGGCACCTTAACCTGGATGATATGGATCAAGATCCATCCTGTGCAGATGGTGTGTACTAGCAGTGGGTGGGGCCTCTCTATTCCAGATTAATGTGTGGAAGGGAGAACTGAAGTCCCCTTCCTGATCCTGAATAAGGACCAAAGCAGAAAGACCTTAAGATCCAAAGCAGAGGGGACTCAGGCTTTACCTTCCGCAAACCAACTGATACACTAGTGGTATCTGGCATTCAAAAGAAGAAGAAGGAATTAGGCCTGAAAGTTCAGAAAATGGAAGGACTTTGCTGCACTATTGCAAATATGAACTTAGTGGGGTGATATGGGATACTAAACAGCAGTTGATGTTATTAAGCATCTGTTGAGGCTTTTGTTACTTATTTTATCTTTGAAGTCCATGCCTTCGATCATTCAAGCAGTGAAAAAAGATAATGGAGCAATAATTCATCTGCACGATGTCTTGGTCTCTGAGGCTTGGCACAAGGTATTACAAACAAGAAGAGGAGGTGGTAAATGTATTTTGAAGGGTTGACTGAGAACATCTTGAGAAGAAAAAAAGGAAGGACTGCTCTTCAGCATAGGAGAGTGGTGGTCGTGGGGGGTTCCTTACTGAAGGGAACAGAAGTAGCTGTGTGCAGACCTTACATGACCTCACCAGAGTTGTATTGTCTTCCTAGTGTGTGAATAAAAGATGTGACTCACAGGCTGTCAAGACACTTCAGACGTACAGACTACTACCTATTCCTACTAGCATATCCAGCAACAAATGACACCACATGGAAGAATGTTGCTGCTATCTGTAGGGACTTTGAAGATCAAGGCAAGAAAGTGAAGAAGCTGGGAGTGCCGGATGTCTTCTCATCTATCCTGCCAGTGAATGTTCATAGAATGAGAAGATGGAACAGAACTGTAGAGGTAAACAACTGGCTACGTTGATGGTGCTGTCAGGAAGGATTTGGATTCCTAGATCATGGAGTGAAGTACTTGCATGATGAATTCCTTGCAAGAGAAGGGCTGCATCGTACTAAAACAGGAAAGCGCAAACTTGGGGTAGGAGCCCCCCCGGCTCGCCATGCTTGGCTCTGGGGAGCCAATCATGGCGAACTGGGGGAGGGCCATGGGTTAGCACACTTGTGCTGTGCAGCCGCATCTGAAACGGATGCGGATTCACAGCACAAAACCACTTGAAATGTGGTGTGCAAGAAACACCCATTAAGCACACATTAAGTCCGGATAGGGGCAGACGCACCCACCGGAAGTGTGCTTTTTTGGCCCCGCTAATGCGGACGCTCCGGCAGCAAACCGGTTTTGCCGCTGAAATCCGCATTAAAAACAGGCTCGCTGTGCGGACACCCCTCACCGGAAGTGTCCTAATTAGCGACCCGTGTGCGGAGGCGCACATTGGAATGTGTGCTTAATGGGTATTAAAGGGCCTGTGTGGAAGCACCCTAAGGCAATAATTCTATGCAAATCCCCATAGAACAAAACGTATTATGCACACATTAACTACCTCTGAAGAGAAACAAATGTGAAAGACAAAAGGATTACAGATGTAAGCTCTGAGCTACTGCATGTGGTAGAGTACTACCCACTTTGTCCTTATGGCCAGTCTCCTAACTCCCATAATCCTTAGCCATGGCCACTGAGTGCTTAGACTATGAACGTTAATTAAAATAAGGAAACTCTGCAAAGTCTGATCTGACCTGGCTTGCACATGTGTGATAATTCGGTAACCTGAGCAAGGTACCTCTCCACAGTCCACCATTTTCAGCCTATTTTCACTGTGGACTTGACAGTCTATTTCTGTTTCATTTACATTTCATTAGCAGTTATTTTGGTTTCATTCTCTCCTCATTTTGTGTCATTTCTTAAAAATGAAGCCTCTTGAATGTGTAGCTTGTTACATTATTCATTAACATCTATTTTAAAATAAATAATGCATTTTCTTATGTAAAATGTGGATTTTATGGAACAAAATATGTATTTTGTCTATTTTTCATTTTTGTGTACATTAAGATTGAAATGCAGAATCTGTAATTTACATCACACAAATGAAGATTCAATGATATGTTTTCTATCTTCACTTTGTGCATAATATCCTATATTATAACATTGTAATATCTACTTCAAGCAAATTTCACCCACTATCCTAATATGACCTTATGAAAAAAATACGGAGCTCAGCTCTGTATCTCACCTTAACCGCCTCATAGGGTCAGTATAATGATAAAATGGATTCAACTTTCTCTCTGTTAGAAAGTCAGAATGATAGAATTTGATACAAGTCTGGATAACAGTAACACACATTGATACTACCATGTCAGGAAAAGAAGAAGCTGAAATCAAGCATCACAGCTACCAGCTGGAAAGGGACCGCTTCCAGTAGAGGCTGTAAGAAACTCCTGCAACCACCTCTAGGCTTCACTGAATTCAAACCTTCCTTCAAACCATTTGAACTAGCATAGGGCAGGGAGAGAAGCTTCTATCTGCCCTCCTACATACTCCTTTACATTAACTCCTCCTGGCCTCCAAAACAGAATATTTACTCTCATTTTGGATATTAATGTGAGATGCAGATATTCTTTGGAGGATAAGACCTTTCTTGCAATATCTTCCAGGCCAAACCCATCTTATCCAGCCTCCTGTCTCGCATAGAGGCCCACCACTTGCTTCTGGACATTCCCAAGGAGAATATGAAGGTGAAGTCCTCACCTGTTCTCAGTTCTCCACAAGGAGACTTCAGAAGCATCCTGCCTGCCTCACTAACCTGAAGACAGTACATATGCATCCATTCCAGAAGTCTTTGATATACCTGACTTCCATGAATTTGTTTATATCTTTCTTAAAGTAGTGGTTGTAAATGCCAGAGGGTGATGATAATTAGGTGAAAAAATAATTCTTTGAATATTTCTGAGAGTATGTATGTATGTATGTATGTATGTATGTATGTATGTATGTATGTATCTATCTATCTATCTATCTATCTATCTATCTATCTATCTATCTATCTATCTATCTATCTATCTATCTATCTATCTATCTATTATATTTAATATGTTTGATTATATTATCCACCAGAGAACATTCTATTATATTCTATAGAACATTCTATGTTCTATTATATTCTCCATCAGAGAACATTATTTTGGAGAAGATCACAATCATGTTTCTCATTCTCTGGAAAATGTTCCCATTTCACGTTATTACTTGTGGAAAACTTCACTGATGGAAGTGGGGGATGAGTTAAGCTGCATTTTAGAACAATGAAGGATTAGAGTTGGCTTTTCGACCCTGCTTTTCTTACCCGTTTAAGGGGACTCAAAGTGGCTGACAAACCTTCTTCTCCCCACAAAAGTCACCTTGTGAGGTAGGTGGGGCTGTGGGAACTCAGAAAAAGAGAGCTGTGACTCACCCAAGGTCACCCAGCTGGCTTCATGGAGGAGTGTGGAATCAAACCCGGTGACTACAAGATATGACCAAACTGGCTCACACTGCACATTAAAACATACCCTGTATTTACATATAGCAAAAAACAAAGCAAAACCCAACTCAAAAGTGGCTTAGAGATGGCACCATGTGGCAGTTGTGTTCTTATCCTGACTCTACTCCATTTTTTGTAGGCTAGAGGTAGAGACTGGCATGTGAACAATCCTACCTGTGACAGTCTCTGAGCTATTTCAGGGATGCCTTCTTTTAACTGTGTGTGAACACAGACAAAATTTGCAAAAATCAAAGTGAGTCTTCCGACCTGAGCCACTCGCTTCCTTTTGTGCTCTCACTGATTGATCCATGGGCTGCTGCTGACATTTAAACCATCTGATCTTGGAGAAATAATAGCAATTGAGATCCTATCAGGCAGTGATGGATGTGACAAGAATTTGACAGATTGTAGCTTAGCCCAAGATATTCAAGGACATAATGCCTAGATTATAGTCCCTTTCATTCAAAAAGGCTAAATCACCATGACTGGTCAATACAAGGAACACTAAAAGGTATTAAGAACACGAGGCTCTAGGGATGCGCATGAATATTTGAAATATTAGTTATTTGTATGAATTTGGGCATTCGTATACAAATCAAATGTTTGGACATTCTGATTTCCGAATCTGAACAAATACGAATATCATGAGCTATTCATATGAATGATTCAGACACTCATATCTGTATAGGTACATAGGCATCTCGTATGTACATGTACGCATCTCATATGCACACATATGCACCCGTACAGGATGAAAATGGGATGCCTACAGGATGCGTATGGGATGTGTACGGTACGTACGAGATGTGTATGTACCCGTAGAGATACGAATGCCTGGCCATTTTTCCTTATTTGTATGAATTCGGATTGATTAGTTACAAATCAAATGTCGAAAAGTGCATTTGTGCACAACCCTACGAGGCCCTGTTTTGCTTGCCTTCCTATTCTCTCTCCGATTTGTTTTTAATCCATCCGTCCGTCCGTCCGTCCATCCATCCATCCATTTTACCCAAAAAGATTTAGCAGTGTTTTTATCTCACCTGGCTCCCTAATGCCCTTCACTCCAAGATTCCAGTTGGTTACCAAAATAAAATAAATCTGAATAACATCTAATAGCTAAAATTGAGTTGAAAACAATCTTAAAATTGATTTTTAAATAATAATAACTAAAACTGCAGAATCAAGAACTAGAGGAGTGACATCTAATGACGAAGGACTTGGCTGAAAAGTACTGTTGTGACCATCCACTGAAAGTTATATAATGGACCATTTTTTAACCTGGGGATCAGCACCAAAAAGACTCCCCACATATCTCCAGACATTTAAGCTAAAGGTTGATCATGAACTCATATGCTGTAAGCTGTAGTGGCTTTTGTTGGTTCTGAGAGGCCCACGTCCTGGTTGGAAGCCTGGTTGGAAGCTCTTTTTAATCATCACAGCAACGTAAAAGTGAAATTCCCAATTAGAAGTGATACCTTGCCTGGGTCCTAATCCAAAGTACACTGCTGACTATAAGCTTGGGAGGCCAGAATGTTTCCGCTATTGTTGATTTATAGACTGCTTTTGGAATTATCTGGCTGAAAATTATTAAATGCTTTGAATCTTTGCTTCAAATCTCAGTTCCTCCTACCTGCATAATGAGTATGCTTCATGACAAACATAGAATCAAAATGCAGTGCCTATTCTTTGCTTTTTTTAAAAAAAATCACCCAAATATGGAACTTATATGAATTATTCAAGAGAATGTTTATTTTGCATTATTTATAAGTGTAGAGTTATGTAAGGTGGTATGAAAAACACTGGAGTACCAGTTCCTGGCAGCCAAAACAACCTGGCAGTGCCCAGCACCATCTTGACCTCTGAGTCTGACATTTCTGCCCACACTGTTTCACTTCCATTTCCTTGAGGACCAGAACACAGAATTGGACTTCCGGGTATTAAACTGTTTGTGCTATGCACAGTCAAATAATACAGAGATTAAGGTAACTTGACAAAATCAGTTGGGGATATTAAAAAAAGGGAGAGTTAATGTTTGAGGAAACCTCAAAGTCAACACATTTGAGCCTTAATAGATACTGATTCTATAACAGAAAAAAAAGGCTGCTGTTATTTTAGCCTAGATACTAACACGGTCTTCAGAGATCCAGAGCTGAATCCATATACAAGTGACTATAGGCACATGGATACTGGACAATGAATTAGAAGAACACAGCTGCAACACTACTTGATGAGAGGATGGGTGAACAGTCTGCAGAGAATTGGTACCATGCCTCTGTCCAGAGGCATACTAATGAGCAGGCAAGTAAGATACAGAACCCATATATCATATTATGTAATGCCTTACTTCTCTGCACTTCATTTATTTGGAGATTGCTTGCAGGCTGGCACCTTGCCAGCAGCCACCAAATCCAAGTCTACAGAAATCAATCTCGCTCTGACTGATTAAGCCGTGTTTAGAACTAATTGCTCCTTCGTGTGTGGGGAGAATAAATTATGGCCTTTCATCTCAGCATCTTTAAAATGCACTAGCAGGTAGGCTCTGGCTCTTAACCCTCTCCTTGCCACAGCTCAGAACCCCGCAGGATTACCAGGGGGAGCAAAAGCCTAGGAGGAAAGAAATTGCGACAACCTCACAGTATGGAACGACATCTAAACGACTTCCCCAAAGGTCGATTATTTCTAGCCATCCTTCGAATACCTTTCACCACCAGCAGCTGAATAATAACATTTGCTTTCAGAATGCTACAAAATGAGTCTAATGCATACCCTGTATAGAAGAAGCTGATTTAATCTATGTCCATCCAGATCAATACCATCTGCTCTAGATTTTATCTATGTAAAATTTTGGACCCAGCCAGCAAGGGATGATCGAAGTATTCCAAAGACTCTGAAGGACAACAGGTTGGTGAAAGCTGGTATACAGAGACATCAGGTCCTGGTCCTGCACTGCACATCACATCATATCACCTACTACCTGAACCCAACCCAGCTTTGAGATATCTAATACCCCTTCTCTTGCTTTGCTTCCCCTCTCAACACCATATCTCTCCTTGCCCGTCAGCACTGCAAGATTTGCTCCACAGTACTGAGAAGTTTCCCACTGCGTCACAGTTTTGCCCCAATAAGGAGACATCATACCTGAGCCCAGTTAATTACAAGTGCTATTGAACCAGATGTTCTTCCTGCACTTACCTAGCTTAGATCCATATCAGTGGGTCTGTAGTAACCAGGTCCATTGATCTGGATTGCTTGGAGGTGTGGGCCATATCAGTGGTGCTTGGAGGTGTGGGCCATCTCTACTGACGTAGCTGATCAACCCCACGCTCCCCCTCGGCTGCAAAGTTCATGCAAGCTCTTCAGCTGTCCCCCATGCCCTGGGATATTGGGGGCTGCCTTTTGGTGGCGTGCTATGGCAGGGTGCTGAAAAGGACTCCCCAGAAATCCCAGAACATGGAGGCATGAAGTCTGCACACCTCTCTTGTTCTGGAACGAGGCTCTTAATCCTTCTGGTAGACCCAATTAAATGGGTCTACCAGGGATCCAAATTAATAGATCCTCTTAATCCTGATCCTATTCTATCCAGTGCAGATGAGGCAGGACCAATGGAGGTGGGGCCTTCTTGATCCACATTAATGTGTGGATGAGAAGGCCAGGATCTGATCTAAGAGGTTCCTTAGACTGGATCACACCTAAGTGGAAGAAGTGCCATAAGGAAAGCTAAATAATACTTTTTTTTAAAAAAAATAACAATTGCTGAAGTCTTCTGTACCATTACAAAGGTTGAAAGAAGGCCTCAGGTTTACAAATTATGTCTTATTTTAGTCCCAAAAGTAGCAATCTTAGTGCTAATCTACAGAGCACACAGGGATATTCACAAACAAACAGGAATAACACAAAGTGTTGGTTTTTTAAAGATGGTAAAACTTTCCTTATAGTGCAAGGTCACAACTTTCCTCTTCTCTAAGTTCATCAACACAACACAGGAAACATGGGAATTCTGAAGGAAGTTAAACTGGATTAGCAACTTTGAAACTATGTATTGTAAAGTAATCTGACCTTTTTTGAAATAATGGGGTCTTGCCACTAGCACAAAGTACCCATTAAGGACCCATTAGGCTCAGAGCGGGAAGACCCCATTTCCACTGCAGACCCCATTAGAGCCACATTTGTTTCCAACTGTTCTAGGGAAATCCAGATTAAATGGGTTCTTCAGGACCTATAATCCGGATTTCCTGTAGACCCCCATTAAAGGAAACTCTGGAGAATGGCTCAGGCTTTGAAGATGACCCATCAGAGCAATGCCATTTCTACGAAGCTTTGTCTAAAGCTCTGGAGAATCTCCAGAACGATTTGCCGCAATCTTCGAAGATTTGCCAGAGCCGCTCTGGAGGATCTTTGAAGAATCTACAGACATCTACGGAGTTTGCACACACACCCGTGGCACCCCCCAAAAATGGGGTGACGGGCGGGCCCCATGTGGGTAGATCCAGATTCGCCATATGCGTGCTCCGGTGTTTCCACTGCAAGCACTCTAGCACCCATTGCTATTGGGCGTTAGCACCCATTGCTATTGGGCGTTAGCACCCATTGCTATTGGGCGTTAGCACCCATTGCTATTGGGTGCTACACCACCTGTGGATTAATGGAGGTAAGTGGAACACACACATCCAGAATTTTATTAAGTTTTCAAAAACAACAAGGATTCAATACTTTACATGTAAAAAAAAGAGAACAAATCTACACTAATTAAAAGAAATATTTTTTAAAAAACAAATAAACTGATCTGAGCTCACATAATTTGTGCTGGGAATTTTCTCCTGCCCCTGACCTTGCAATATGCTTTTGAACACTGTGGGTGTGAATGTACTTTTGAATTCCTTATCTCTAAGACTGATACAAAAAAGCTTTGAAACGGAGGAAGGAACTGTCCTTGCACTGTCCAAAAGACATTTTGCAGTCTGTGGCAAAAGGCAAATAGTACCCTACTAGTTCTACCTACAGAAAGTGATTGGATTGGTAGCTGAAATGTGCTACATTACAGAAGTGTCAAAATATCCTCCATTACGTCTTGAGAGTAGACAAGCAGCTAAAAGGTGGCAAAATGTTTATAACTGTACCTTTAGCAACCCTGCAATCACTCCCCAGTAGCTACTACCTGCTGCAAATTCCTAAAGCTGCCATTTTCTATTCTGGAGCACAATCATTGCAATATACATGCACATGTGCACGCACACACACAGGCAGGCATAAAAACAATGCTTCTTATTTTTCCCATCCGAGTACTAACCAGGCCTGACCCTGCTTAGCTTCCAAGATCAGACGGGATTGGGCATGTTCAGGATGGTGTGGCATTGGCTATACTCCTTATTTTTGATACATTTGTACAGCAAATTTTGTATACCTTTGTTTACACTATTCCTGTTAAAATAATTTTAAAAATTTAAATAATTAAAAACATGATTTTAAATAATTCAAAACATGATTTAAAAGTATTTTTTAAATTATTTAAAAAGTATTTTTGTTGAGAAACATATACTAATGTTACCCACCCTGGGACCTTCAGGTATAGTGCAGGATACAAATGCAATCCATCCATCCATCCATCAATTTATGCCTATCTGTGCACATGTGTGCAAGAATGCACATGTTTTTATTTTTGTTTTTATTCTACATGATTACAGTCAACAAAAGAAGCATTTCAGTTCTGACTTCCTTAAGATTCACGGGAGCTGGAGGCGACTGGCTATTTCTTGTTCCATGTAAGGGGATGAGCTTTAATAGATGTAGAATAGCTGCTGGCTGCTTTTATAGTAATTTTCTTGTAACCCCTCCTGGATATATGGTGTGATAGAAATATAAATAAATGAAATGAAACAAGGTAGAGGGAGGATTGGAAAGGATTCTGGCTTGCTCTCATGGTCTTCAGTTCATAAAATTAGTAATGCAGTCTTTAAGCCTCCATCTCCTCATGCCAGAGAAGCAGGTGGAGGTCCTGAAAGATTGCGCCTCCCTCTTTGTAGAACTATATGGATCTATTGTTGCATAGAGAACATTGTTATTGGCTAGTTCAAAGAATAGGTGAGACCTCTTTCCCTTCCCCAGAAACACCCTACTGGCACTAAGGGCCACATCAAGGTTAGAAAGAAGTCTGGCAATGCAAATCATACAACAGAAAAATCTGGCTTATGAAATTCTCCCCCAACAATCTTCAATTGGTTTCTTACAGAACATATATTTTCTTTACCAATCAAACCTTGCTAAGAAAGTTTATGGGCATCTGACAGAGAAAAAGTGGGATGGTTACAGAATCAGTTGAAATTTCCAGAAAGGAGCATATGAGTCAGATTGAATAAAGGATTACCATACCTAACCGAACCCACAGTGCAATTTTATTTCAACTCAAAATTTTCTAAGGATCCAGCCTCACCTCCATCTAAGTCATAACTAAGTCCAGAGCTTCAGGTAAAACTCTGTACATTCCAGGCACACTAGTAAAGAGCCATTCATGAACACTCTTGGACTACTGTGAACATCCGTAAAGTATTATCTTCAATGCCAAACCTACAGTTAACTCATTTGTTAACCGAAATATTACAGGAAACTTTATTAAACACACTGAAGAAATCAAAATAAATCACATCCACAGTATTTCTATAGTGCACTAAGCTGGGAACCTAATCACAAAAAAAAGAAAAAAAGCAGTCTTGATAATTCCATACTGGCTTCTACTAATCACAGCATTATTATCAATTAGGAAGCTTTAGGGTTGGTGGATGATTTTTATTGCCTGATTAAAGGATTGCCGGCTTTGCACTACATTTTATACTCGTTACAAACCACTTTCAGTCACTTCCATCCCGAACAGAGAAGTGAGAAAGAAAGAAAATAAAAATAACCATGCATTTGCCCTTCATGTTGAAATGTGTGCAGTACGAACATATGGTAACAAAGCAGTGCAGTGGGTGGACCCCTTGTATCTACAACACTAGAAATAGTTCCCAGTTCTTAAAGGCCTCATTCTGCCATCCCACAGCAAGTGGAAATGCTGGAGTCGTCCACAATAGCAAGAAAAACACCTCTCACCAAGCAGTGCAAAGCAACAGCCAAAGTAGTCGTTAAGGTTTCTGCCTCCAAACAGCAGAACAATAAGAACATAAGAGAAGCCTGGTTGGATCTAGTCCTGCATCCCGTTGCACACGGTGGCCCACTAGTTGCCCATGGGGATCTCAAGCAGAGACAAGGCAAACCTTTTCCTGCTCTCGAGTCTCAGGAAATGGCCTTAGAAGCATCCTGCTTCCCCCACCCCAGCCTGAAAGATGTACCTAGGCATCCATTCTAGTAGCCATTGATATATCTGTCATCCATAAATTAGTCTACCTTAAAGTCATTTACACTGCTAGCTGTTTCCACCTCATGCTGCTACCAATCTTTCTCCATGTTGCTAACCAAGGCTAGCTATTCTGTGCATAACCTTATGTCTTTTGAGGCAAACTGAAGTTTTGCCAAGGCAAACAATTCCTAGATGTGTAGGCGGCAGCCTGAAGTCTTGCCATATCCCACTCACTATTAATTTTACCTTTATATACACCTAGCTCGTAGATCCTCCTTCTATTAGCTGGAATGACTATAACCTGACCCCAAAATAGAGAGTCATGGGTTCAGTTCCAGCAGCTGCTATCTATGCCCCTTTCTGCACTGGCCTTATTTGGGATTATATCTCAGAATAGAGACCTGCCTAGAAACTGAGCATTATAATGGTTATGGACCCATCAAGGAACTTCAACCACAGTTGAAAACTGGCTTAATATCCAGTCTTTTTCTATAGCTGGTGACAAGAAACTATGATTAATTTGAGTATTATGCATTTACTTGTGGTGAGTGCAGAGAGAGGAACTGAGGAGTCTTTAGACTGCATCCAAACACAGGCATCAGGGCAGACATCCAAGAGTATTCCAATGATGATGTTTGCTACTCTGAAGAGCCCCAAAAGAGCATGGAAAGAAAAAGGGCAAAAAAAAAAATCCACTCTTGGTGAACCTCTTTGAAGTAACATCCAAACCCAGCACTGACCTGAGGATGCCTTGGAAGGGTGGGATTTCACCTGCAGCTGGCGAAGGCCACTTTGGAGTTATGGAGCTCTTGTCAGCCACTTTAAGGCAACCTAAGCAAAAAGTGGGCTTTTAAGTGAAAAATAAGTGGTAGCAGCCACAAGAAAATGGTGTGTGCATAACTTGCCTTAATGGTATCTGGCCAGGAATGTTTTATTATTCTTTTAGGTGGTCTGTAATAGAGATGTGCACAAATACGCATAGGGATTGAAATCTGATTGGATGTGCCAAATGTCCCAAAATTCAAATGTAAACATTCAAGTTGAATTTCAAATTTCAGATCTATTCGTTCGAATTATCCAGACATTCGTATGTGTATGGGTTCGTACATGATGCGTTCTTGAAGATCCGCATCTTTACCACATCTGTACATATTTGACAAAAATAGGTTGCATACGGGATAACTACGGGATGCATACGGAAGTGTACGGATCCGTACAGATGTGTAGGAATGTGGGGAAGATGTGTACGTGCACATACGAATGTTGTTGTCATTTATATGTGCAGATTTGAATAAAAAATTCGAATGAATAGATTTGAATTTGGTAAATTCAGATTGAATCTTGTTAAATTCGAATTTAAAGGATTTGAATCGAATTGGGTTTGGGGGCATTCGATTCAGTTCAAATGGAATGTCAAGAAAACATTAGTGCACATCTCTGCTCTGCAATCTCTTTTTCCTGTCCTTACCACATTCAGGTGCAATGGATTTTCTTTTATTCTATTTTACTTCTATTCTATTGTCTCAGGGGGTCATGAAAGAAGCAGGTGTTGAAAGAGTGGGGCAAGCAAGGTCTAGAGTAAAGCCTCAGAAAGGTAAAGGCAAGACTATCACTGGTCTGAAATGCTTTCCAGCCAGAGACCAAAGAAGGTCATTGATCAAAATCTCTCCATAGTCATCATGGCTTAAACTTTACCTCCTTGGGGAGGGCAGATTTTGCAAATTAGGGATTTCTTCCCTTCAAAGGATTTGGCTATAAAGTCCGATCTGGATCTGGTACCAGCAAGGATGAAGAAGGGCTGCCCAGGAATTGAGGTAATTGAAGCAGGGAAGGGAACGCACCCTTTCCTGTGCTTTCAATCAAGCCTGACCTCAGTTCTACGGGCAATGTTTACATGGCTAAAGGAAGATCCCTGCCCTGTATTCATGACCACAGAATAGAACAGTGTTGCAACATGCTTCTGCAAAGAAGATTCATTTTAAAAAAGGCAGTGGCAGCAATTAAAGTTCGCATTAGCAGAGCCAAGGAGCCAATGTTGACTCCACAGTAGTGGCTGGACCAGAACAGCAAGTGCAGAGGCTGGAGTGACTAAAACAGCAAGCTTAATTAGTGGAATGGAATAAGCCAATTTGTGCACTACAATGCATTCTCAGTACCAAGAGATGAGATGCTGTAGCCCTGAAAGGTAATTTTGGAGTTGTACTCACCCTAGGGACATTACATTCCTAGTGTTATGGCACAATTAGTTTTATGTGTGGATCAGGTTGATGGGCTTTTTCTTGAAAGTCCCAAGAAAGAAAGAAAATTCTCTAAGGATCTTTGCTTAGATCTTACCAGACTCTCGAATAGTTTCTTGTATGCAGTCTGCTGCTACACAGATAAATGAAGGAAAGAATGGAGAACATGATTTTTGTCAGATGTAGAACTGCAGCCAATCAAGGAGAAATGGGAAAGAACTCTCAGAGGTTTTAAACTTACTGTAACTGGACTCCTTTGAATCTTTTTGGGCTTCGTTTTTGAAATATGGCACAACAGATAACAAGGTTTTCTTCCTCGATTAATTTTAACTCTAAGGCTGCGTTCCCACTTGACATTTTAATCCTGATTCAGGACTGAGCATTCTGGCTGTCTCCATTGGCCTGAGGATAACATGGGCTGAATTCGAATACTGCAGTTCCCACTCACTGCACAAATCCCCAGCATGGGGAAACAGGATCTTTCCATCTATACCTCCTTAACCAACCCTTGTAAGCCTGCTCTGCTAAGAATCAGCTGAGCAAAAGAACAGACCCAGGGCAATCACAAAGCAATCACTCTCCCTTTCAGTTTTCCTCACCTCTGTAAATGGAGGCTGGTGTTTTTTAAAGGTTTTCCCCTGCTCTGCAATCCTTGCTACAAATGTATCTCTGGCAAATGGAGGGTGGTGTTTTTTTAAAAAAGTTTCCCCCTGTTCTGTGATCCTTGCTACAAATGTATCTCTGGTAAATGAAGGCTAGTGTTTTTTTTTTAAGTTTTCTTTTCCTTGTAATTGCAGTGTGTTCGAAGTAGGCATGGCAAGGGGAGGAGAGGGGGCAGATCTTCCCAGATGTGAAACCCCACCCATCTGGGGCAGGCACTGGCCAGAAGCATATGGGGGGGGCAGTCTGAAAGGTTGATCTCCTCCTGGGATAGTCCAGTGGTGTTCCTAAAGTGGGGAGGGGGGGAAGCAGGCTGGGTTCCAAAACAGGACCGAGAACAGTTTTTCTGAGGACTTTTTTTCCTGCAGATTTGTCATGTCCCATCCAGTTTCCTCAGAGGAGGAGAGTGCAGTTTCAATGGCACAACAGTCTGGGCAGCAACTGGGGCACAGCAGTGTGGACATTGAGAGTCAGGCCAGTTTTGGGGGGGGCACACAGACAGCTGTGGGGACAAGAGCTCCCCTCTGCTCCTTCAACAGCAGAAACAGGTGAGGTGCAGATTGCAGCATCTGGCCCAGCTGTGCCAGCAAGGACATGTTGCTGCCTCCTCTACTTAACTGAGCAGCACACACTGAGCTGGCGTTGCAGACAAAATACTTGTGCAACCCCCGTCTATGCCTTTGCCAATAATCTTGACTCTTGGACCCTGTTGTGACTCTGCCATACTTCTGGAACCCTGACTTTGGACTGACCTGACACTGACTACTCTCGAGCCCCCAACGGACTGCCGTAAGTGTGCCTGTGTGTTTGCCTTGCTACCATCACCCACCTGAGACATGACAGGATTTTAGCAGGACAGTCCTTTTAAAGTCTGGGAATAAAAAATTAAATGGGTTTGGACGATCCCGGAAACAGACTGGATTCACATTTCATCTTGTACGGCAACGCACCCTAAGGCTTACTAGTAAAATTCAAACCTGCAAGTCTTGCACAGGATGATTTGCTTGCAGGTTTTCTTCAACAAAGATATCCCCACTCTCCTCTGAGGAGCCCCTGCTTAGCTGCTATAAGTCAACCACTTTATTACCCAGCTCTTTGCATGCCAGAGGATGATCGAAAGCAGGTGGGATTCTCACAAACCCACATAGAGACAACAGGCATCATAAAGGCAGAAGGGGGTAAGCTCTTGGTCACGTCTTATCCCCATTCTTCTGGTGCCATATCTGCCAATGCTTTTGTGCAGATTGACATGGTCCGCTCTCTTCAATTCACATTCCACAGCCCTGTTTCTTTGAACACAGGGAATGTCCCCTTGCCAGGACCACATCCTGTATTCAGTGAAACTGTCCTAATCAGAAACTAGGGATGGACGAAAAATGTTCATCGTATTCTCATTCAAATTAAATATTGGCTATATTTGAAGAACGACCTTTGCGTGCAAAGCGAACGCTTTTGTGCCTTTGTGTGAAGCTTCGGAGCAGATTTGGAGTGGTGGCAAGGTGTAAATCGCCTCCATGATGGAGGCAGTCATGGAGCAACAGCAATAGAGCCGATGTTCGTGGGAGGTGCTGTTGCTTCAGTGAATGGGTGACACAGCACTAACTGCTAGGGATGCGCAAAAATGTTCAAAACATTCAAAATTTGTTTGAATTTGTTCAAATTCAGACATTCAAATTCAGATCTAATGTCCATACATTCGTTTTTTAACATTCAGATGAATTTCAATTTTTAAAAATCATTTGTACAAATTATTCGGACAATAGCATACGTATCCCGTATGCATCTGATTTGTCTCCTGGTTTAGCACTCATACAGAAGGTGAAGATAGATGGAACTCCTGCACCGTCCATCTGCACCGCAGATAAAAACAAGATGTGTATGGATATCTACAAATGTTGACATTTGTATCTTCAAATACAAATTGAATATTCGTACGAATAGATACGAATGTATTTGAGTCAAATTGAATGTGAAAACATCTATACTTCAAACATTCAAACTGATTTGAATTTTCGGATATTCAATTCGAATCAAATGCCGAAAATTGCATTCGTGCCCACCCCTACTATCATGATCTGCACAATCTCATCTTCATTATATTGCCAGCTTATTTATATATTTATTTATTTATTGCACATTTCTACTTACCAGAGGAAAAAATTCAGAATAGTAAAAATAATCTCTTTCTCAGCTACAGTTAACAGCCCATTTGCCTCCATCTGGATACACCCGCAGGCTGTATCTAAATCTACAAATTACAAACTGCTTCTCTCTTCCTCCTTTCTCTAATATTTTATGCTTCCTCTGTTTTGAACTGCAAGCTCCTCAGGACAGAGACTTCTTGAATTCTGTTAAGGAAGGGAAGGAGAAAGGGAAAGGAAACGCAAGACTATGGGGAAAGCTAGCCAAACATTTGTTAATTTTCTAACTGTAGTAGTTCAACTGATTCTGCTAAAAGAAAAAGGAAGTAATCTGGATCCCATGGGCCCATTGCATGCCTCCAGGCCTCAGTATCTGTTCCTCAGGAGATCTCTCAGATCTCTGTTACTACACATTGTTCTCAAATCCTTCTGCTTGACTGTAACATACCCTCGGCCACTTAAGTCTTGCTTGGATGAAAAGTCTATGTGTGCTGTGGAAGATGTTGTTCAAAGCGTCCAGGAGACACCCATGTGTAGAAGGTCATCGTAAGAGCTGGAGACAGAAGGGAGCCAAACTGGCTGGGTTGGGCTGATTGAAGCTGTAGCTCAAAACATCTAAAGGGCACTGGTTTGGTTTGGGCTGTTTTAATAAGAGTTCAGCTCTCATTCAGACCTGAGCTAATATTTCAGCGGGACAAGGAATTGCCAGTCTAATGCTCTAGGGTGTGACAGTGCCTTTGAGATAGTCTTCTTAACACCCACAACGTTTCTCACCATTATTATCATCTGTCCCTGCGTCCTTTTCCTCTTTGAAAAGTGGGAAGGACAGGAAGAAAAATTGACTACGGAAAAACAAAGTGTAAGAGTGTTCAGCTGATACAGAAAGTCTTTTTGAGAACTGTAGGGAAAGGCATCAAGTGTAGGGAAAAATAACTGTTCTTATTCCCTAAGATGAGCTACAAGGATGTGACAATAGTTTTTACGATGCTAGGAGTGCCATGAGCCCACATGAAATGTACCAAGGTAAGCATGTGGATGGAAATCTCCACCCTTATGATGCCCTTGCTGCAGGTGATGTGATTCGTGCTTCTTACTCCTTTCATTGACCACATCTTATCTATTTATGTCTTTGGTGGCTTCTTCGCCAACAATCTGGTCAGGAAAAGCATGCTACTAAGTACATAAGGCAGACTATAGTGGTTTGATGTTGCTCTTGCATCTGTGCCACCTTTCAAGGGTTTCAGACAGGTTTTTGTTTGCTCCCATTTTGTTTTGCCAGTGATGGTACTTGAAATCCTTGGAGGTATAGAAACCAGTTTTGGAATAAATGAATTCCCTCAAATAACCATCTTTCTCATACCCATTATGGGAAGCTAATCTGTTCTTCATCATTGCAAGGGAGAATATTCATCAGGCCAGGCAGAAAACCAAAAAATTAGTGAAATTTTATACTTCTCTTCCTTCTCACTAGTAGGGGTGCGCACAAATGCAATTTTCGTGGTTTGATTCAAATCTCTAAAATTTGAATTTAACCCAGTTCAATGCAAGTTAAGCAAATTCAAATCTATTCACTTGAATTTTCTATTTGAATTTGCACAATATTCATATGAGCCCATACAATCGTTATGCATCTGTATGCATCCCGTAGTTATTCCGTATGCAACCCATTTTTGTCCTGCATGTCCAAATGCGGACTAGGGCCTAGGACCTCAGCTGATGCTCAGAAATGCCAACACTTAGAAACAGCAGGTTATTCCACCTACTGCAGCTAAGAACTGGCTCTTCCCATATGGGTGAGGGTGGCGAAAACAAATTGCAACACAATTAGTATAATACCTGTGTACATAGCCGATGCTGTTGCAAAGACGCACATTTACTTGGTCATCAATGCATGTGCAAATACATGCAACAAAGAGCCCTACATAACATAGGAATGACCAGAAAGTATTATAATGGGAAAGATATTGTGATCCTGGAGGTGAAAAAGACTGTGTTGCACTTCTAATGAAGGAAGGTGCCTGCAGCGGTTCATCTCTCCACTCGGATCATCTCCCTGACAGCCGCTATGCCAGCTTACCTACCCACTGAATCAATTTATATGATGCTGCCAAGATCAGAAAGGCTGTCTGCAAGACATAACAATTCTTTGCTGAGCAAATCTGCATATGGAGAGAGGGAGGGGGGAAACTCAGAAGAATGCCTTGGGAAAAGACGGATGCAGAGCTGAGCAACTGCCTGTGCTATTGGTCAGATATCTTCTCAGTGCCAAAAAGGCAAAGCTTGTGATGGTGGATTGCCCTATGGAAAGCCAAGGAGGCTGCCTGAGATCCCCACTGGATCTGGGGGAATTTTAGCATCTCTACCAGCTGGGGAGGCACTGGGTGAAGACAGTAATCACTCTAGACATTCAGGAGACTGTGGTGCCAACTGACACCAGGGGAGTTTTGTGCTAGAGTGACTGCTGCTCACCCCTTCCCTCACCAAGAGCTTTTCTCCAAGGAACCTCACTGTCAAGGGAAAACAGCCAGTGTGAAATCAGTCTGATTAGCAATTAGTCCCATTGTAAAAGGATTAAGCAGAGGAGGCATTGTTCTGAGGAGTGACTTGACTATCAATTGGAATGCGGAGTGCTGATGGCATTTTTCCTGGGGTCCATTTGACCACTAGCTGACTGAACTGTCAGACCGACAACTGGAATTCTGAAAGGTAGGATGGCCCAGCTTCATGATTCCAACAAGCACCAGTGCAAATGCATGGCAGGTGTCCTCCTCGCATACCCATTCTCCGCCATAGAACATTCCAAGCAGGAACCGAACAGGGCAGGCGGCATTAAATAAATATTTCACAACCTGAGTCAGAGAGGATTAGGGATGTGCACTAACGTTCTAAACATTCAAAATTTGATCAAATTCGATTGGATATGGACATTTGAATTCGAACAGAATGTCTACACATCTGAATTTAAACATCCAAACAGATTTCAAATGTTCCGAAACATTCATTCAAATCTCATACGTATCTGTACGCATTTGCGCTGATAGTATGGGGTGAAAACTGGATGCATACAGGATAAAATGGGATGCGTGCAAAATGCATAGAGATACATATAACACAGATGAATTTGCCAACATTCGTATCTTCAGATTCAAATCTAGCGCTCGAACAAATAGATTCAAATGTATTTTATTTGGATTGGATTTTGTTGCATTCGGATTCTAAACATTCTAATCGAATTGGATATTTGCAAAAAACAACAACACAAAAACCATTCATGTACATCCCTAGAGAGGATTCATTTTCTAGAGAACGAAACAAGATAAGAATACGCCCAAGTGCCCTATGTCTCACTGCGACTCTGTGACAGGAAAACTCTGTTTGGAATATGGCTCAGTTTGTAGGGCAAAAGAAGCCCAAGAAATCTGAGAAATGGCAGTAGCTGAAAAACTATACTGAGCTTTGCCGTTAGTGAAACAACCTTCCAGCCAAAGTGAATGGGACATAAGGACAAACAGGATAGTTTCCCACCACGTTATTCCCTCAAAGCTTGAGTTCATACCTGCTTCAGTTCCACATGGCCTAATGTGTGCAACATCCTTGAAGTTCAGAAACAGCCTGAGCTCCCAGTGTTTAAGACAAATGGAGGATCTAATGGACATTGCCTTGGCTGCCATGGCAGCTGCAGCTTCTGGACCTACACCGCTACACTGATGGGACAGTTGTGGCTACAGAAGTGTTGGCAGTGGGAAGGATTTCAGGACTGCGACCGAGCAAGCTCAGAGCCACTAAAATCACCTGGCCAACTCTGCAGGCCTATATAGGCTCCGCGCTTGTGGCAGCAACAGAGTTGCCATCAAAGGGTAGAAAAATAAGAGTTAGTTTTTCCACCCCACTTTTCTCACCCAGTCAAGGGGACTCAAAGCGGTTGACAAAGCTTTTCTATTCTTCTCCCCACAACAGACACCCTGTGAGGTAGGTGGGGCTGTGAGAGCTCAGAAGAGAGCTGTGACTAGCCTAAGGTCACCCAGCTGGCTTCATGGAGGAGGAAGAAGAGTTGGCTTTTCTACCCCACTTTTCTCACCCATTTAAGGGGATTCAAAGTGGCTGACAAAGCTTTCTATTCTTCTCCCCACAACAGAACACCCTGTGAGGTAGGTGGGGCTGTGAGAGCTCAGAAGAGAGCTGTGACTAGCCCAAGATCACCCAGCTGGCTTCAGGGAGGAGGGCGGAATCGAACCAGGTATACCCAGATAAGAGCCCCGCTCCCTAACCACTAGACCAAACTGGTATCCCCAAAGTGGACTGCCACCTATACTAAGCCCCGATCAAGAAAAGGCAAAGGCTCTGATTTCCCCTGAATGGAGGGGGGAGAGCAGCTTGACTTGCAGTTTTGCTTTTAAAATCCTTTTGCTTGATACATATGTATCCCTTTCTGATTGTTAGCAGCTACTAGGAATGCATCTCTCATAGCTACATTTCTTATTGTTCTTATTTTTGTAAGCCACCCTGAAAAATTTGATGATGTGAGGTAGTGGTATAAATATTTTAATATAAAAGCAAACTCATCCTTTGAAATAGAAGAAGTCCTCAGTCCCTATAAAATTAAAATGCAGTCTTGCTGGAAGTAAAGCACAGCTAATCAGTTCTTACACTTCAGTAATTATGCACAGGCTAATGTATACGTAGCTCAGAGGTGCTCAGCTGCAGCCCTGCACATTGTTCAGGAATACCTGGAGGTTCACGGCTACATAGCCTTGATGGAACTGGATTGATTGATTGATGCATCTCGTGGTTTAGGCTCTCCTCCATATTCCCATCCCCTCTCTTTGCCCCTCTCGTGCAAGTTCCTCAAGACAGGCCTTCTTTCCTGGTTGTCACTCTGTCCAAAGTCACAATGGTCAACAGTGGGTGCAACCAGGCACATCTAAAGAGGATTAAGGGGCTCAGGTCAAGAGGAAGACTGGTGGAAGTTCAGTGGTGCAACAGGTCTCTCGAATATAGGACTTTCCACCCACAGGATTGTTTTAAAGTAATAGCACAGGGATCCATCCATCCATCCATCCATCCATCCATCCATCCATCCATCCATCCATCCATCCATCCATCCATCCATCCATCCATCCATCCATCCATCCATCCATCCATCCATCCATCCATCCATCCATCCATCCATCCATCCATCCTTCCTTCCTTCCTTCCTTCCTTCCTTCCTTCCTTCCTTCCTTCCTTCCTTCCTTCCTTCCTTCCTTCCTTCCTTCCTTCCTTCCTTCCTTCCTTCCTTCCTTCCTTCCTTCCACCTTAACTACCTCAACATAATAGGGACAGTACTCATCCCCCAATGTAGGAGAGGTCACCATTCCTCTAGGTGACCAAGCTGTGCATATCTGCATATTTCACTGAAACTGCCTTTCCTTTGCTGTAGAGATAAGCTTGTAACTGCTGAGAAATAATTGGGCCTAGAGTGCCTCCAGATGGCAAGAGGAAATTGCATGATCTTCTTTAGATTCTGCAATTGCCACTTGCTGCCCTTGCCAGATGGCATGAGCCAATCCTAGCTTCTTACCTCCATCTGGCAGTTCTTCATATTACTGTTCCTGGTCAAAATACCCGGATGTCAGCTAAGCACCCACTCTTGTATTTTTTCCTACACTTGGCTTGCATCTGGGTATTTTGATCTGGAATAGTAATGCAAAAAGCCATCAGATAAAGGTAAGAAATATATATTATGGAAGACCCAGCACTGGTGCTGGATTTTCAATCAACGAACCTGGGACTATAATTGGGACTGTCACAGATATGTGGGACATTCCAAGTATAGAGAATAACAATCCACCATGTAGCCAAGGCCTGCCTTCAGAATAACCCATCTAACCGCAATGAATAAAGAAGCAAAGGAACAAGCGATATTAAGAAGGGAAGTCGGAGAAATGGGGGAAGTCATACAGAATAATAACGCAATACACACTAAGAGAAGATACAAGAAATTGTATGATAGATATTGTTTAATTTTTTTATGTCATATTGCTTTTAAAATCAATTTAAAAAATTTAAAAAATAACCCATCTAACCGCATGTAACTTCAACCAAGCGCACATTCATTAATCAGAAACCTAGGAAGACACTAAACTACAAAGTCTACAGCAAGAGAATCAAAGGAACATCTCCCAAACCGGTGAGCCAGTTTGGTAGTGGTTAGGAAGTTGGCTCTTATCTGGGAATACCAGGTTTGATTCTGCCCTCCCCCATGAAGCCAGCTCATCGCAGCTCTCTTCTGAGCTCTCTCAGTCCCACCTACCTCACTGGTTGTTCTGTTGTGGGGAAAAGAATACAAAGCTTTGTCAGCCACTTTGAATCCCCTTAAATGGGTGTGAAAAGTGGGGTAGAAAAGCCAATTCTTCTTCTTCTCCCAATCTATATTCAAGACCAGACAAGCATGCCCCTCCCTCAGCAGCCCATGTGCAATCTATGCAGCTGTAAAGCAAAGGCAGAAGGCTGAAAGTAGGAGAAGGACAGCTCTGAACTTCAGTGTTCCCAAAAGGAGCCTTCCTATTTTCTGGTTCTTCCAAAAATCCCATGCAGATATCTTTCCATTCCATCTCTCTTTCATTGTCTCTAACTCACAGGCAATGTAGAGGGGGAGTCTGGAGGCTGTACACAGCAGCCTTGCCGCTCTTCAGAATCACATGCTTGTCCTGAGATGAACTGGTGGGAAGCAGCTGTTGGTCTAGACGGAGGGGCCCCAGGCTGGAATTGCATGTCTCTCTCTTTTCCTGCCAGAAGAGTGGAAGTTAACTCTCTAGGATATTTTGCTTGGTAGGAAATGAGCATAGAAACATTCTCAGGGCTTCAAGGGAGGGATTTCCTTACGCATGGGTGGTGGGTGGCGGGTTCATTTGGTTTGCATTATAATGTGAATCTATCAAATGAGAGAAGTAATGAGATAAAAGAAGATAATGATGGTGATGATGAAGATGAAGAAGAACTTGTCATAGCAGTTGAAATGATCAAAATCTGTGTAAAGAGAGCTAAAAACTGGACATCCCCTGTCATAGGCCCTTTCTGTTCTTGGCCTTATTCTGGAATATATCTCACGATAGGAATTTATTGTCTACATGCTAATGCAGACTATGGGAGGTCTCACTTGGGGTCTGCCATTGAATGTATTAACATGCAGGCAACAGGCACCTATTTCAGGATTTTTTTTTTTAATTAATTGATTAATCCGATTTCAGGATATATTCCAGAATAAGGCTAAGTGCAGAAAGGCCCATAAACCTGGTTTACGACCAGTCTGCATCCAATATTGACCACACAACTCAATGAAATTTTAAGAAATGGAAGGATCAGTGAATGGCTAACAACCGGAAAACTGTACCTGATTCAGAAAAATCCAACAAAAGGTACAACACTTGACCATTTTTAAACTGGTCACTGACACAACCACCGATTAATTCCAGAACTATTTGCAGACAAATAGCATCTTACCAATGGAACAAAAATTATACTCTCTAGAGTAAAGAAACCTTGCAGGGAGAAAGGACTGACCCATGTTCTCCCAATGGCCAGTCTCTCCCTCTCTGAGAGCCCTGCTGTTTCCTGGCAAAGATGAGATCTCACTCAAACACCCAAGGAAAAGGAAAAGTCCAAAGCCAATGCTGAGATAAGAGGGAGAGGATTTTTTCCCCTGTGCATCATCTGGCTTTGCTTCAGAGTGACTGTGAAGCATTCTAAGACTCTGCAGCCCCTGCGAAATATACATCCTGTCTGGACATACCCTGAGAGATCCAGGGGAACTAGCGATGCTGCACTCCTGTCTTTCTCACACAGAAAGTTTTTAATCAGGGTGACCAAGGTGGTTCCAGTGCCACCTTGCCCCAAAAAAGTATGTTACTCACTGGATGATTTAGTGCATTTGGATCCAGGGAGGAACTCTTGAGGAGAGGATGCACTACTGCCTCTTTTAAGAGCATCACATGTCTCAAAGAAGCATTCATGACTCCTTGGATCCACCCAGTCATGCCCTTTTAGCTAGCTTCTATCAGATGAGAAAGGCAAGGGTCCAGAGGGCAAGTGAATGGTTTGGACCCCAGAAATCAGTCTGCCCACGCTGTCAGGCCACAATAATTAAACCCAATCCAAGGTAACTCGATGACTTGGAGAAAGGGAGAAGAAAACAATATGAGTTATTCAGAGACACAAATAAAATATTTTCATTACGCAGCTCCCAATTCCAGAAAAAATATTATTGCCACCACTGCTGCACACATCCCTGTTCCCTCCCACACCATTTTCCTTTTGTTTCTTGTCTCTTTAGATTGTAAGCCTGAGGGCAGGGACCTGTCTAAGATTAATATAATATTGTAACCCGCCCTGAGACCTTTGGGTATAGGGCGGGATAGAAATACAAATAAATAAATAATACAGCGTAGGTGCTTGGTGGACCTCAAGATGAAGGCTGTTCCAGTGTTTAGGGGTCACAACAGAAAAGGCCCTCTTGCATGTCCTTATGCTTTGTACTGCCGCAAGGTAAGGAACTACAAGAAGGCCCTTTCCCTGAGATCTCAGTGCACGGGCAGGTCTATATGGGAGAAGGTGCTATATGTCTATATGGGAGATGTCCAGGGCCCAAGCCATTTAGGGCTTTATATGTTAATGTCGACACCTTGAATTGAGCTCGGTAGCGAATAGGTAACCAGTGCAGATCCTTTAAGACCGACATGATGTGTGTCTGGCCAAAGACACCCATCAGCAGTCGAGCAGCTGCATGCTGCACTAGTTCCAACTTCCAAACCATTTTCAAGGATAGCCCCACATACAGCACATTACAGTAGTCTAATCTGGAGGTTACCAGAGTGTGGACCACTGTGGCCAAGTTATCCCTGTCCAGGTAAGGCTTCAGCAGGCAGATCTGATGGAGATAATGGTAGGTGCTCCTGGCAGTTGCTGCCACATGGGACTCAAATAACTGTGATGAATCCAGGAGTACTCCCAAGTCATGCACCTGATTTTCTGGGGCAAAACAACCCCGCCAAGAACTGGGTGACCCTAAATTTCCTGGACTTGGGACTCAATGACACACAGTACCTCCATCTTGTCTGGATTCAGTTTCAATTTACTGGTCCATGTCCAGCCCATCACTGCTTCCAGGCAGTGATTGAGGACCTGCACTGCCTCTTCTGACTCAGAAGGAATGGAGAGATACAGTTGGGTGTCACTGATGAGCTATCCCAGTGGCTTCATCTAAATATTAAAAAGCATAGGAGACAAGACCGATCCCAGGGTATCGAACTAAAGTATCACATTACTACCTTCTGGGACCTGCCCTGAAGATGGGAAGAGAACCACTGTAAAACAGAGCCTCCCAATCCCAATCCCCAAAGCCATTCCAGTAGGATACCATGGTCAATGGTATCAAAAGCCACTGAGAGATCAAGAAGAACCAACAGGGTAGCACAGCCCCTGTCCCTCTCCCGATAAAAGTCATCCATCAGGGCAACCAAGGCAGTCTCAGTGCCAGATCTCTGCCTGGACCCAGACTGAAATGGGTCTGTTTCATCCAAGCATGCCTGCAGTTGTATAGCCACCACCTTCTCCAAGACCTTGTCCAAAAGGGGGATATTGGCTACTGGGTGATAGTTGTTCAATACATCTGGGTCCAGGAAGATATTCATAGGAGCTTCTTTAAGAGCTTCTAGCACCTCCTCCTCCTGCAAAGAGGCATTTATTATTCCCTGGATCCACCCAGCCATGCCCACTTGGCTAACTTTTATTAGCCATGAGGGACAAGGGTCAAGGAGACAGGTAGTTGGCCAGACTCCAGCAAGCAGCTTGTTCACTTCCTCAGACTGCAACAACTGAAACTGATCCAAGATAATTAGAGCAGATGTAGCTGGACATCTCCATCAAACTACTTTCAACTGTGGAATCCAATTCCATGTGAATCTGAGCAACTTTCTCCTGAAGGTGCCTTGCAAATTTATTACAGCAGATTTTTTTTTAAAAAAATTGTATTTTAAAATGCTTTTGTTATTTTTATGCTTAACATAATTTGCAGGAATTAAAAAGTTACGTTTGGAAATACAGTATGTCAGTAACAAGAGATGGCAGACTGAAGGGAAAGAGAAAAATAATATCAGAATTTGGAAGATAAATTAAGATTGGAAAACTCTAAAGATATAATTAGGTCTCTGGTGGTAATACTAGATGGACTGGGCTTAGGGAGAAGCATTTGGCAATTCTGAGGATCTGTGAGGAATAACTCCTTACCAATTACAGAAAAAGGAACAACCTATATTTTAAAACCATGACCCTACAATTTTCAGGTCTTTATCAACCCCATCCAGTTCACTGATCATGACATGTTTCAGGTCTTCCTAAGTAACAACAATGCTTCCCTTTGAGGTGGTTGCCAGGTTTAGGGAGTCAGCAAAGGTATCGGAGAGGTTTGTTTTGGCAGACAGTGCTTGACAATGTGCCAAGAAGACACCTTTGGGTTTCCACAGTGGTGCCATTAGTGATTCAGGAAGCAGGTGCTCACAAAGAGAGTCCCTTGGCCACCCACAGTTGGATGCAGAGATACACAGCGGAGCAGCCCATCAGCACTGCCAGCACCTGTCTTGCTGGTGGGTGAGTGACTTAGGAAGTCTGTTGCTGAAAGACAATCCTCTAACACTGTGGTGTCTAACAAGAACAAATTAGGACAATTGTGTGTGAGACACTTGTTAACAAAGCCCAGTCAAGCCCTGCAGTGGTGAGCAAATAATGTATACTGATGAAAGATTAATTGCTGTTCATCTTATCTCTCTCTCTCACACACACACACAATCACACACACACACCTGAAAACAATAACAAGTAACAAAAATCTATGCTAGATTTTCTGAACACTCAGAATTCAGCCTTTCTTATTAATTGGATTTTTATACTGCAGAACAGAAGCAGAATTTATCTATTTACATTTTTATCCCGCCCTATACCCAAAGGTCTCCAGGTGGGTAACAACATCTAAAATCAAACATCATTAAAACAACAACAGTATGTATTACAACAGTAGCATCTGCAAGTGGGAAAGGAAAGTATATCCCCATTTAACCGAAGGTGAGGGCAAAGAGCTGCGTCTTCACTGCCTTCCTAAACGTGTACAGTGAAGGTGGTAGATGCACTTCAAGGGAGAGACTATTCCATAGCCTAGGGGCCATCACTGAGAAGGACCTCTCCCTGGTGCCCACCCCTTTTGCTACTGAGGGTGGTGGGACAACCAGGAGGGCCTCCCCTCCAGATCTGAAGGCACGGGCAAGTTGATATGGGCGTAGACATTTATTCAGATATTTGGGGTCCAAGTCATTTACGGCCTTATAAATTAAACACCTTGAATTGGGCCCAGTTGCAAATCGGCAGCCAGTGCAACTCTTTTAAGACTGGCATGATGTGCATCCTGGTCATATTGGAGCAGGGGGCATTGGACTGGCTAAATTTTGTCTTTATCATCACACCCTGGGCAGGCTTTCTGATCTCAATCTTCACAATGTGAGGGACTAAACCTACTAATTTGGGAATCCTGATATCAAAACAGGCCCAAAAATCTCCTGCTTTTTCTTTCTTTCCCTTTACCAGCAGACACATTGTATTTGTACTCTTTGAGATTGCTCTCTCTTACCGAATTCATTTGTTGTTTATGTTTATCAGACTTATTTTATAGTCTTTAGGATTAATGTATGAGTCTCTGAATAAGCAATGACAGAATTTGCAATTCATGACTTTGCAATTAGTGACTTGTGACTTGACAATTTTGAATTCAGTGCAAACACTTCATTGACTTGAATAGACAAATCAGTTAATGATTCCTCTAGCTATTGCTAAAAGTAAAGTAGATATTACATACAGAAGACCAACATGACTCTCACATTATCTTCAGACTACACTTAGGGCATTTCTGCACTTTTAAACTGGTCCATAAAAACAGCTCCCCTTCACATAATGGACTGGTTTAAGGGAACCCCCGGGCACTGCTAATACACTCCATCCTGAGTGCAACCTGCATTAGGTCATCTAGACCAGGATACTGGTAGACTAGAGGATGCATGTGGAAAGGTACACACCTCAATGTTCTGGCTTACTGGGGAATCCATTTTAGTGGTACACTAAACAGTGCTGCCGAAATGAATCCTCCAGTATCTGTAGGCCAGGTACTTACATTCTTGGGCTGTTATAGTTTTCAGAGCCAGCTCCAAAGATGGTGTGGTTTTCAGGGCTAGTGCTGGGACTGTACTAGATGTCAGCTGCTAGACCATTCCAGCTTGACCAGAACTTACTGGAATGCTACAAAAAAGTTAAGCATGAAAACAGCCTTAGGTTGCCTCCTAAATGTGGAATCTTGTTTAAATCCCAAAATTACTTCTTGCTGTCTCTGCCAAACAGAAAGGCAAAATTACAGGGAGAGCCTGGGCCTTTACATAAGAACATAAGAGAAGCCCTGCTGGATCAGGCCAAAGCCCATCTAGTCCAGCACACAGTGGTCCATCAAATGATAGCTGTTTACAAATACCTCAAGGGTTCTCACTCTCTCAAGGAAGGACTAGAAACAATGGGGTGAAACTGCAGGGGAAAAGGTTTAGTTTAGATGTTAGGAAAAAAATTCTAACAGTAAGAGTGATCAACCAGTGGAACAGGCTGCCACGGGAGGTGGTTGGTTCCCCTTCGATGGAGGTCTTCAAGCAGAGACTGGACGGCCATCTGTCTGAGATGGTTTAGGAGATCCTGCCTTGAGCAGGGGGTTGGACTCGATGACCCAGGAGGTCCCCTCCAACTCTACCATTCTATGATTCTATGATTCTATGATTCTATCTCAAGCTGAGACAAGGTCAAACCTATTTCTGCTCTAGAATCCCAGCAAATGGCCTTAGAAGCGCCCCATTTCCCCCTCTGGGTGCTTGCCATGGTAGGTATTTCTGGTTATTCTGATGGTGTAAAATACCCAGAAGTGTACAACCACTGCCCCCCAGGCATGCATGGTGGCTGTTTTGGGGCCAGTGCGCGTGTTGTGCCCATTTCCAGGAGCAAGAGTCCAGACATGTAAGCCCATACTGGTATTCTAAGAAATCATGCATGGAGAGTTGATACTCTCAGAATAGTGATGCTGCATGATTTCACCACTATATTCTGAGGGTATGTTGGGATCACCATGCTTACATGTCTCATGTTTTAGACTCTGGGGAAGTTCACACTTTGCTTCCCTTCCATGGCTAGCAAAGCAGAAGCCTGCATTGGCACCAGCTTTGTGACATGCCAAGCACATTACGCGATGCATCAGTGTGCTTCTGCATCATCTCAGGTGTAGGGATGTACAAAAATATTCCAAACATTCAAAATCTGATCGAATTCAGACATTTGAATTTCAATTGAATGGCTACACATTCAATTTTTAAAAACATCTGAACAAATTTGAAGCCCTGTTCCCACTAGGACTTTTTAGAGTGTTCAAAATGGTTTGAAAACACTCTGTCCACACTGAAAAGTGGCTTTCCGAGTTAAAAAGAGGAGTAATTGGGAGAAAACAAATTAAATAAAACACCCCTTCAAACACGTCTCGCTCCCGTTTTTTAAAGTGAAACGCTTTATTTTCCAAGTGGGGCGTTCCCACTCGGCTCAGAGTGTTTTGAAACCGTGGAATTAATGCCCACCTGCCTGCCCACCCACTACTGCTGCCATGGTTGCCCAGCTGCTTGTCTGCCCACCTGGCTGCTTGCTATTTTGTCCTCTGCTTTGCACCCGCCATTGTAGGCGCCGCCTGCCACTGCCCTGCTCACTCGGCTTCCTGCCAAGCAGCCCTGGTTCTCCCGAGGTGCAGGAAGGAGGCATGGAAAGCGGGAGGTGCCCACTCCCTTTTGGGCACCGTCACTGCTGCTGCTGCGCCACCACCATGCTCTGCTTTAAAGCTGAATTAACAAAAACAAATGGGAACGCATATAATGTGTGTTCGCATCCATTTTTTAATTCTGCTTTAACAGAGCTAAGTGGGAATTCACCCTGAATGTTTTGAATCATTATATGAATTATTCAGACATCCGTATGTGTATGGATACATGCGCATTACATATGTATCCGAACACATCTTATTCACATCCGTACGCATTTATACGGATACACACGGAACGAAAACGGGATACATAAGGGATAAAAATGGGAAGCGTACAAATGCTTACAGATGCGTATGGATGGGTGTTTTTCCACTGTCACTCAAAGTACCCATTAAATACCCATTAATGGGTACATAATGGAATTTTTGTACCCATTAATGGGTACTTAATGGGTACTTCTAGTGACAGTGGAAAAACACCCGATGAGTATGGACACATATGAATGTTGTCAACATTCAGATCTTCAAATACGAATTGAATATTTGTACAAATAGATACAAATGTATTCAAACCGGTTCCAATTCCATTCTTTTCCTTTCCATTCGTACATATTTGAACATTCGAATATTCAATTTGAATCGAATCGAACCTGAAAATTGCAATAATGCACATCCCTAGTCTGGTGATCCACGAGCGCCTAGAAGAGGTGTGACTGATGCATCCATAGCCTTAGATGTAATTAATCCTGGGAATGCTCCCGTACGGAAGAAGTTTCTGGTGCAGATGCTCCATCTGGGAGCATTCTCCAGATTAATTACCGAGCCAAGTGCAGAAAAGCACTCTGTCTGGATGCTGCCTCAATCTTAACTAAAAAAACCCACAGATCTCGCAAGCAAACTTTACTTCATGGTACATTATGTGGGGCATTCCTTGAAAATAATTCAGAAGCTACCTTGTGTGCAAAATTTGGTGCCCAGAACATTAACAGCACTGTCAGGAAGAAACCTGTTATATTAGAACTGTGTACCAGTTACCAAATATTTTCCATGCCCAGTTCTGGAAGCCCCAAACGACTTGCAGTTCATCTCTGAAAAAGAAAACCTTCAGGCAGAAGCAGGACTGTGTTAGGAGAGCAGTACAAAAGACTCAGCTTATGATTCAACCACCTGGCTATCTGTTTAAATTTCAGTGGTGTTCTAAATTTGTACCTATGCTTATAAATTCATTTATAGAAGTTTGATATATGCTTGCGTCTCTCCACCATTCCCAGGCCCTTCATTTTGTGGTATGTTTCTTTTCCATTTTACGGTGTCTGTGTCAGCTTTAACCCCCTGCACTGTGAAGGACTTTGGACGGTTTAGCATGTTTGTGCTGCCCAAATGGGACCCATCCACCTCTGTGCCCAAGAACAGTCAAATGCTGCTTCTAAATGCTGCTTACTTATTCTGCAACATTTGGATACTCCAGAATAAAACATGGATATTTTGGAATATCAGCGCTTTATTTTGGAATATTCAAATATAATGGGATATGTAAGTGACACGTGGATGCCGCTAAAGATAGTGGAGCCAGAAGAACGCTGCAGCATTTCAACTGTGCTGTCCTGGGCTGATAAATGTGTCCTTTCATCCTTAATTAATTTGCTAACTCCTCACAAATGCTGCTCTTGCTGTGACAATCTTTGCTCACACTGGCAGCCTGGGCCTGATATTCCTGCATAATCCATTAGAGCAGAAACTTCAGGGTAGAAGAAGGGACCAGATTACAAGGGCATTAGCCCTCACGCACCCTGCACCTTGTCTTGATCCCTGTCTGCTTACTTTCCACCTGGGATATCGCAAATGTGCCCCGTTCCATTTGTCAGCAAGCCAGGCCAAAATGATTTTGCTTTTTCTAGCCAATATTTCCTGGCAAATCAAAATAAAGGAAGCTCGGGGAGCTAAGAGAGGCTTTTTGACATGCATCCTTACTATCAGCACTCCCTTTTCTCTCCCCCTCACCCCAAATACTTCTCCTGGCTGTTGCCCTTGTATTATTATTATATTTAATCAACCCCTTCAGCCTATAAAGTTAAGTAAACCAGGGATCTTGTAGCCACTGTGATGTTGCTGGAAGGCCACATGGAGATTTGAACGCAGGGTCCCTTTCTGCACAGACATTTAATCTGCATTAGACAGAACCTGATCCAAATTCAGAGGCCCTTAATCCAGATCTCTGGTAGTAGTTTTTAATTGGTACCACCAGAGGGACCATGACCCTGTTCTGGAACACAGGGAGTGTGCAGGCAGCATGCCTTCGTCTTCCAGGGCTAATTGGTGGGGGTGGGTGGGCTCTTTTCAGCAGTGCACCATAGCACATCATAAAGAATGCATCCCTCAAGCCCCGAGGCTAGGTGTGGAGATGCAGCTGTGAAGCTCACACGAACTTCACAGCTGTGACATGGATAAATGTGGATCGCTGCTGTCAGGGCAGGTGGTGCTGATCCCATCCACAGCTCCCCGGTTATGCTGGACCCACTGATCAGGAATAAAGCTAGGTTAGCACAGAAAGGGTCTTGGGGCAAATCTCCACTGGCTGCCCACCCCGGCATGCGTAAGGGAGGCTTCTAGTATGCCTGCTGGTCCAGTATACTGGGCGATGCAGAATCACCCTTAGTCTAAAACTTATATTGGAACATTTAACTTTTTACACATGGCAAAGCTCATCCCTTCAGTTTCAGTGCATGGCATACCTCTCTCTATCCTATCCAGTTTCTGAAGCACAGATCCGTCAGGTGCAGTTATGTCTGTCTGCAAAGGAAACCCACTTGCTTTTCTCCTTCTACAAAGTAGCCTTCTGCAAATCGGGTGCCCTTGGTTGTTGCTGCGGCTGATGGGAGCTGCAGAAGGGCACCTTATTTCTAAACACTTGCTCTCTGGGGCAATTTCCTCCATCGCCATTTGTGAGATGTTAGTACGTACGGGTCAGTGCACCCTATGATCCAGAAGTAACCTGACAGGTTGATAATTGAACCAAATGCCCATTAAAGGCATGACAGAGAGCATCAGTCACCAAGCTCCCTATCGCTAGTGGCTGACATACACACCGCCTGGCATCTCCCTGCAAGCTGTCCAGTGTTGTGTGTGTCAATGGGGCCTCGGCCAGCGCTTACTTCCGCTTGTCATGCGTTCTGGCCTGCTGTGTGTTTCCCTCCACCCCCTTTTGTCAGGCATTTGGCCTGCATCTCATTAGTGCGCTTAATGAGCAGGAGGCTGCTGGGGCTGACATGCACCCTTTTGTCTAGAAGGAGCTCAAAAGCATCCCGTCTGGGGAAGGGGAGAGACCCCAAATTGTGCAGCCCACTTGATTCTTGCTCAGACCACTCCATGCTGCTGCTGAGAGTTTTCATGGGAAGATAAGAGCTCCTGACTTGTGGGAGTATGGGACGGTATCTTGTGATAAAATCAGAAGGTCAGGTTCAGCCAACTCAGTGCTGCCTGGCAGGCACTTCCTAACTTGTCCCAAAGTTGCAACATGTTTTTTTTTTTCTTTTAATTAGAGAGTCCAATAACCAAGCCTGAAAGAACCTGCAGGCCCATTATGTCTTCTACCATGATATTTTGCCCCCTCACCCACACAGGATGCGAATACTGGAAAGGATGGTAGTGTTCTAAGCAGACACTTATGCTCATTGGGTCTGCTAGGGAAGAGAGCAAAGTAGCTACAAGGAAGAAGGACCAGAGATCAGAACAGGTAGAATTGAGAGTAGGGCTACGTTTCCACTTGTCAAAAAAATCCAGTTTTTAACCCAGATTTTTTTTACTCGTCCCAACTACATTGGGGTGCCATCTCCCCCAGTCCGGTGTTCCTCCATCTTTTATCATCATCCTGCTACTTGCCTTCCTGCCATTCTCCAACAGATGGAGGGAGGGAGCAGGGGAGGGGAGACACCGGAGATGAAGAAAGACAGAGAAACGAGGAGAGGGTGGGTTCCACCTTTCTTTGTTCAAATTCACCACCCAGATTTGTCATTGGTTCCTGACTCCCACCTCTGGGGTGGACTTCAGAAACAGAGTCTCAGCCCCCCAAATTAGCAATGTATATATATATAAAGTAAACCAGGAGCAGCATGAAAGTTTTCCCCTCACCTCATCACTACAACTTATTGAAAGTTTCCCACCACCACCACCACCACATCATTACAACTTAATGAAGTCCCCCACTTGCCGCCTTTTGGTTTTGTTTTAGTTTACTTTTTCCTTAGTGTTGGGCAGGATAGCTTAGGAAGGCCTTGGTTCCAGACACTTATCAACATACTAGCCGGGTATCTTTATTTTTGAAGTGAAATGCTGTTTGTTCATTTTGCTCTGCTCTTTTCATTGACTGACTGACTGACTGATTGATTGTATTTCTATCCTGCAGTATACCCAAAGGTCTCAGGGTGGGTAACAACATTTAAAATCAAACATATATTAAAACAACAACAGTATATATTAAAACAGTAACAGTGTCTGTAAAGTGGGAAGAGACAGTATGTTCCCATTTAACCAAAGGCCATTATTGGTGGTTGTCAGCTAAAGTCTGAATGGTTGCTTTCTGTCACTTTTCCTGATGTTTATGCTTTTGTTGAATTTTAATAAAACTTCCTTTTTTTAAAAAAAGAAACTGTCTTGAGGAGTATTTTTGTCTTGCTGCCTGCTTGCCTCTGCTACAAAGTATTTGCCAACTTATTTTTTTTTCAAACCTATATACTAAAGTTGCCTTTGGGTTCATGGCTGGACTAGAATAATTTCCCAACATAAGACACGTGCCTAGGACCACAACCCATAATAGTCAGATGCTGGCTCCATATCATCTGTTATGCATCCAGAGGTAAACATTCTGCTGATGCCAGGAGTGCTCTTTCTATATCCTTGAGGTGTATCAGGAGAACATTGCTGATGGGTATGATCCTCCTGGTACGGTGCTGGTTGGGGAGCAAGTCCATGAGAAGATTGTTTCCTGCACTTCCGGCCTGCGCTGAGATACAGTAGGGGAGTGGAGCAAGTCACAGTAAAAGTGCCTTTATATGTGTGTGGCTTAACACACACACACCCATCTTGAAAGTCTGAAATGGCCACCCCCACCTGGAGGAACATATTTTTCTGACAACCTTTCAATCGAGACTAAGACTTTTGATGTTGTTGTTATTCTAAACAGCCCTTTGGCCTGTCAGATGTTTGAGTTCTATTTTTAATAATTATTGTACTTTTTGCCAGCCTCCAACTGATTATCATTTACACCCTCTGCTTCTATTATCTGCTGCCTTCTGCTTTCTCTATGCCTTTTTTTTTAATCACCTTGTATTCTGCCTGCTTCATGTTGCAAAGCAGCTCTAATCATGGCTGGAAAAGGTGGAATCAACATGCTTTTTATAAATAAACACAGCTACAGTCCTCTCCTTTCCTGCCCAGCATCTCTCTTTTCGACTTTCCTCCACAACTGTGTTCTTTGGCAGCCTAGATCAGCAGAACGTCTATAAGTAGATTTGATGTCATTTCCTTTGTAAGGAGTTTGCTCATTTCTGCTCCTTCACCTACACTCTTCCTCCTCCTGACCACAAGCCACAAAAGCTATTTTCAAACCAATAGGGTCACTGGTTGGTGCATGAGCAACCACACCAGTCGCCTACCTGTGGCCTGCCCATTCCCCCTTCCACTCTCAGGACACAGCTTGACAATCCAGCTTGCAACGATGTGTTGCAAAGTAGAAATTGCACGATACCACTTGAGATCCTGGAGTTTCTTCCCTTAATTGAAAATGCACTCAAATTCTTGAGGTTACATCCAAGCCCTGTTGAATGAATGATTGTCACACACAGACAGACAATACAGGGGTCCTGACTGACCAAAATATAAAAATAAAACCTCTGCTTTGACACATTCTTCCTTCTACCACAGTGCAAACATATCCTGTCAGCCAACAGCAGGCCACATGAAGAGGAACTGTTGTACAACATACAACATGCTGATCACACAGGCATGAGTCATGACGTTGGAAAGGGTCTATAATGCCTTCCAAGTGGGGTAAAGCAAGCGCACAGGGAATTCTTTGCTTGACCATTTGTCTTCAGGAATGATGTACTATTGAAATGCATACAAGGTTCTCTGAGAGTTTTCAAAGGATGCTTGATGAGTCACAATGGAAAGTGGGTGACAGCCCAAGTGGATTTTGGCTTTAATCAAGCAGGGCGTTTGTGGCCAGGAGTTGTAAACTGACCACCTCCTAATGGGGTGCAGATTTTCAGGGGGACCTGACTGTATGCGTTGCCTGGAGGAGAGTCTGGTGATATGCAGCACGCTGGAAGCGCTGGGATCAGCATACACTGGTTTGTCAATGTCCTTTGAAGTCTCTGGCACACTTCGATCCAACCCAGAACAGGCTGGATCAAAAATCAATTTGCCATGGAACTAAGGACTACAACAGATGACTCCAGTCATTTGCCTCACCCTGTTCCAGCTGCTCCTGTCCACTGCCTGCCTGCTAGTGATGCAAACTACAGAGTGAATTCTTAGCTAGCCTCAAGAAGTCAACTCTTTCAGAGATAGACATGTTATTCACTCATTTCAAGAGCCCTTAACAACAACAAATTACAGGTCACCTCTCTTAGCAAGTGAAATGTATGCTCAGAATTAGGAACTCAGATAGTGCAGGCCAATTTTTCAGTTAAACTCAGGGTAGATTTCCCTGGATTTGTGCCCTATTTGTTGGAAGGAATTGACTTTCTTCCATCTCAAGTTAGCAGGCACTGGCTTTGTCTGGAGAAAAATGGTTAAAAGTTACAAATCTTTCTCTGTCCCAAGTTGTTTGGGACATGTTGGAGGTCCTGTTTATGGAAAGCTCTGACGATTACTGAGGAAGACCTTGGCCTACTGTAAAAATACCACAAACAATGTAACAGTTTTTCTGCCAAAGCTGAATAAGTTGGCCATTAGAACTGGAGGTTGAATACTCAGAAGCATATCCAATGTGACTGATATTCACTTGAGAAATGTGGGTTTCTGATTGAACTTTATCCTATATGTAGTTTGACAGCAGAGCTGTCTGGAAAGGAGAGGATCGCAGATTCAATCAGGAGGACTGCCTAGAACAGTGGTTCCCAAAGTTGTCTGGGCTACGACCCATCTAATATAAGTTTACCAACTCGGGACCCACATCTAGGAAATTTAACCGTTACCAATATGAATAAAGGACTTTTCAAATAACAAACAAAGTTTTAACACAATTTTTTTATTACTTAATTAAATAATTACATCAAAAAAGTTATTTCAAATACGGTTAAATTTCCTAGAGGTGGGTCCCGACCCCCAGTTTGGGAAACCCTGTCCTAGAAGATAAGGACAACCCCCTTCATTATCTCTACCCAGAATACCAGAAAGGGAACAAGTGGAAGAATATATAAAGTTGTAAAAGATGATTGAGATACTACAGTGGAAACGAAAGCAGTTAGTGGCAGTTGGATTTTAATATAACTAAAAAGAAAATAAGAGAGATATCAGAAATCAAACATTTAAGACCGAGGGAACTTTTTATGAAATTATTATCTAAATGGTACAAAACCCCAGCCCAGTTGGCATCTATGATCCTGAATTTTTCTTCGAGAAGCTGAGGATGCTGTGAACTAAAAGACATGTACTTTCAAATGTGGTGGCTATGCCCCAGATTAAACATTTTTAGAATAAGGTATTTCAAGAAATAAATGAAATAATGGGCATTGATGTGAAATCGTTTCCAGAATTAGCTTTACTGCAATCTTATAAAGGTCAGAATATACAGGACTGTAAAAAACATATGTTAGAATAACTGTTGGAAGCAGCATTAACTACTATAGCACTATCATGGAAGATAGTGGATAAATGTAACATGGATACATGGCATTATTATACAGTAGATCAGTTTAAATATGACTTATGTAGGCAAAATAGAATTAGGAGTATGGGGGAAGCCCTTAGAATTGTGGTGGAAGAGAATTTGAGAGATTTATATGAATGAATACATTGATAGATCTGATATCTGAATACTATATCTGACAGATCTTCGATAAAAAATTGAAGAGTAAAACCATAAAAACTTTGATAAGTCTGAGACCAACTTGAATATCATAAGGGGAGGAGGCAAAGTTGTTTCATTTTGTTGTATTGTGAAATATGTAATTACGATTATGTATGTGTGTTAATTACTATGTATATTTTTCTTTTTAAAAATTATAAATAAATAATATAAAAATATATAAGACAATTTGGTTAGTTGGAATGAGAATAAAGAATATGTGTTGAAATCTTGGGAGCAATTAAAACAACGAGCTTGTGATGCCCAATGGCTTTTGTATACTCAATTAATGGAACCTGAAAAGTTAAACAAAAAATGAATCATAATTTGAGCCGGAAAAAGAACTGGGCAAAAGAATTGGAAGTAGGTGAAAGAAGTATCGTGGCAACTTTGTACAAACTGTTATTACAACTGGAACTGGAACAAGTCAAAGAATGTATGGTGAAATGGGGGAAAAATCCAATATAATGATGGAGCAATGGGAAAAATTTACATGATTTAATATGTACAGTGTGCTGTAATTTGAAGGATTTTTTATTATTAAAATGATCTACAAGGAGGCATATGATATTTAAAATAGATGAAGAGGAAATTACAAATGTCACAAATGTGGTGAAAAAGAAGGAACCTACGATTGTGGACTTGCGTAAAAGCAATATTGGAAATAATATTTATAAGGTAATTCAAAAAGTGCTTAAAATACAAATACAGTGGAAGCCAGAGCTTTTTTTTACTGGGAATAGGTGAAAAGAATTTAGAGCAACAAATTGTATTTATGTAACATGTGTGCAAACTTATATGTGTACAAAGATAGAAACTTATAGACAATAACAGTTGATGGCTAGATTATGAAAATGATGGATCTAGCTGACATGGACAAATTGACTTTATTGACTGTCTACACAGTACAGAAGAAGAAAAGAAAAGGTAAAAGGTAAGAAAGAAAAATAATAAAAAAAAGAAGAAGCAGAAAACGTGAGATACTAAAAGAGCACCAGGAAAGAAGTTGGAAGTCAAATATGGGATAGAATAGATGTCTTCTAATTCTCTCCATTTAACTTTTATTTATTTATATTTACATCCCGACCTATAGCCGAAGGTCTCAGGGCAGGTGACAACCTTTAAAACAGCAATTTACAAATCAGTGTATAAAATACATAAAACACACATTTAAAAGATTCAGCACATTTAAAGGAATATCCCAAATATTAAAATGAAATATCTACACTGGTGTGTGTGTGTTATAGCTAGGCAAAGCTCAGCGCAAAGAGGTGTGTCTTCACTGTTTTCCTGAATGTATACAGAGAAGGGGCATGACACACCTCAAGGGGTAAACTATTCCATAGCCTTGAGGCCATTACTGAAAAGGCCTTTTCCCAGGTGCCCACCCGACTCACTACAGAATGCGGTGGGACAACCAGGAGGGCCTTCCCTCTAGATCTCAAGGCACGGGCAGGTCGGTATGGGAGAAGACATTCCTTCAGATATGGTTTTTCAACAGGACAGCTCCTCAAACAATATGCCCATCACAAGGAAGAAGCTTTCAATAACCTTTTTCAAGTTTGCTTTTCAATTTTGTTTTCATGAATATGGGGTTTCTCAGCAGGTGGCAGCACCTAGTCACCCTTGGCTGATCTTGGACAGCTAAATAAGGTTGGATCTGGTTAATCATTGGAGCTGTAGGCCAAACTATGAAGTAATATCTCAACCTGCTGCCACAGCAAGTGCCCAGAGGACTTACCTCACAAACATACCACAGCCCAGGAGCAATTTTTCCAAACTATTTTAGCAAGTTCCCAGTTATTTTTGTTTGGTCTCCGGAGAGCTGTCTTCTTCCACTGAGTTCCCCCTCAACTGACTTTTGCTCCTCCTTCCAGCTCAGAAACACTAATCTTTTAATCCCCTATATGCTACTTCAACCCATCCTCAGCTCTGACTGCTCACATCTTTTATATACTGTATTCCATCCATGTTATTTTTGGACTTCCCCTTTCAAGAAAGTCCGCAAATAAAAGAGATAGGAATGAAAAGGTGTGAGCAGTCAGAGCTGAAGATGGGGCTGAGGAAGGTTTAACAAGAAGGTGTGTACACGGCCCAGATCTGCTTATCCAATTCTCCACCTCAATTAGTTACTGCACCTGCTCACTGCTTTAATAATTTAGCTTGCACTTTTGGGTATTATTGTTTACAAAGTCTTTAAACATGGGTATAGCTAGCTCCAAACACTACACCTGAATCAAACTGCATGTATACAACAGGAGCTGGAAATATCCGCATATGCACAAAAACTTCTTTTTCCTTCTGGATTTCACCCTTCCCCGCCCAAAAGGAAAAAAAACCAATGGAAAAGCAATGGGGCATCTGTCAATACGAATGTTAAGCTTTCACTATTAAGGCAGTGCGCATGACCATTTGCTTAAAGAGTGAAATGTGTTCCAGGGTCCAAATACTGTCCCACACCCCGCAAACTCCCCCCCCCCAAAACCACACCACACTAAGAGGGAGGTGGCAGTAAGGGCCCCTACTCAGTGAAAACCATTTTGGAGTATGGCACTGTATCATCATGTACACATCACAGGCTGAAAACATGAGTTCAGGAGAGAGAAACACTGACATGCTATAAAAGTTCCTATTGTATGGGAAAAGGTCAGGGCAAATATATGAGTGTTGCATTTACCCAAGGATGGAGCTGAAGGGGAAGAACAAGTCCAAAGTAGGGGTGTGCACCCGTGCGTTTTTGACATTTAATTCATAATGAATTGGATGTTTGAAAATCCATATTTGTACAAACAGATCACATTTGAATGTGGTAAAATTCTATTCTGCACAAATCTATTCGTACATATTCATACGAGTATTTGATATGTATCAGAAATGAATGACTACGTATCCAATACATTTCCAATACGAACAATTACGTATCTGATACAAATGGATACGCATCCCATACATATCCGTAACATATCTGCACTCTGAAAACATCAAAGCTGACATGAATCTACTTTTAATCCACTGTCGATCCATGTCAAATGCAATCTGGATCCACTGCAGATGTGACTGGCACTTTGATCTCCCACACCCCCAATCTAACAAATGTCCAAACTATTCATACTAATGTCTGGAAACATTCATATTCTTATGTATGTTAGTATATGAATATTGTAACATTCAATATGTGTACAAATGTCCGAATTCGTCTAATTTTATCTGAATAACGAATGTTAACAAATATTCGTGCACATCCCTAGTTCAAAGCCACAGACTCTCTTGGCACAGAAACTTCCAGGCAGCGTTGCACATGAATCTGGAGTCAGTGCTCCAACTCTATGAAGAACAGATATGGATGCGGCTTGAACTGTCACGTTAGATCCCCAAGGGAGGCAGTTCTTGCTTGGTGTGCTCCTCTTCTGGCCAGAAAGGTTTCAGTCTTCCAAGGGCAGGAACTTTCAAGCAACTCTGGGTTAACTGTTGATTAGCAGCTGCTGCCATTGCTGCCGCCAGCTCTGCCTCTGATGAGCTGCTCTTCAGACAGGCAGGCAATTGACTGGCGGCTGATTAGATGCTTGAGCGCAGCCTCCTCCTCGAAGCTATTTTTAACTGAGCTGCTGCCAGGGCTCTCCCTGCCTAGACACAGACTGCAGGTCTGTTGGGGGTGGGTAGCAGCTTGTAGGTGGAAGAGCTGCAAAGCCCATAGCGAAAAGAGGGGCAAGAGGGTGGGTTTGTGGTTCAAGCAAGGTGCAATTCTTAGAGAGGTCCCAGTTGACTCAATGCAAGGGTGACTTGTGGGTTCAAAAAACAAGCAGAATTGACCTTTAACGCAGGCCATTGGGGTGGGGTGGAATGTCTATGACTTTAAGAAAACATAACAGTCATCTGTCTTGCATGACCTGAAAGCGGGCAAGGCATATAAAGGTTTCCTCCAAATATCCATCATAATCTGCGAGAGTTGCCTTCTGCAGAAACACCCAGATATAGGAACTGAGGAAAAACAAGAGGCATGGAACTGTCCATGACTCAGCCCCCGCCTTACCTGGAAAGAACCTGGAAAACTACAACTCCCAAAATTCATATCACAAATACACACAGATTTTGATAACACTTCCTTCTTATTCACAGGCAGCTCCCACCCCAAAAATCTACAAAACCCCACATATTACCACCTCCTCCTTTCCTAAATGTCCATTTTTGTACTTTCCCCCCTCCAACACAACTCTGTTTGTTGGGAAAGTGTTATTCAGCTTTAAGGGTATGCACAAATGAAAGTTTTGGCATTTGGTTCATAACAAATGTGTACAAATGAGGAAAAACAAACGTCCGGACATTTGAATCAATTTAAATACATTTGTATGTATTCATACAAATAATTCGGACATTCGTATCTCTACGGGTACATATGAAACTCGTACACATCCCATACGCATCCTGTTTTCATCCCGTACGGATGTGTACGGATGCGTACCAGTACATGCAAGATGCATATGTACCCATACAGACAGGAATGTCCAAATTATTCATACAAATAACTCACAATATTCATATTCGTTTGAATTCGGAAATGTCTAAATTCATCGGAATAATAAATATTCTGAATATTCATGCACATCCCTATTCAGCTCAGCTCCTCATTTTACTGAGGAGTTGTTTTCATTTTTTCCATAGTTTGCTCCTCCTCCTTCAGGAGACCCTTCGTGGCAGGCATGCCCACGCTCAGGAGAAGGTATCTAGCATCAATACACACAGAGTTCTTTATTCCACCTTGCAGTCTCTCAAATGCCTGGGACAGAAGTTCTTGGTACCAGGACATATCAGTTCAGAAGCTCCATCTTAAGTCCTCCGCACACCAGCAAATCTCCTTTTCAGCTGAAAATATAGTCCACAGAGGGCTTCAAATGAAGACCAGAATTACTAGCACGCACAGCCCTTCAAATGAACCTGGTGCCCTGGTGCCAGGATTTTTCAACTGCACATTCCGACATTGCAAGGAACTGCTGTTAGAATTCCTGTGCACTGAGGGCATGGGTACCGTTCTATATAACTCTCAAATGCAAACACAAGATACATTTCTGTCTCTAGATGGCACTGCCATTTTTTACAAGAGCACGATTTAGTGATATCCTTGCTTGTGAGCTTATGCCTTGGCCGATTATTATTATTATTTTTTTACAGTAAACCAGTGGATCTGTACCTATCCTGTAATCAGACACAGTAAAAAAAATGGCATCTCTAAGGCAGCTCAGAGACATCTTAGAAATGGGATCACGCACACACCAATCTGCTAGAGAGGGATTAGAGAAGGGTGGGAATATTAATGCCATACACTGTCTTTCTGAGGCACTTCTGAGCTGCTTCTTTTGTTATGTCTGAACACAGCCCAGGGAGACTTGACACGACCACCACCAGCAGCAGTTTAGCCCTACGGAGATTTGAAATGGAGCTCATTATGCTGCTTGCTCAAAAATCACGAGAAAGTCTAAGGGATTGAAATATGGTCCCTTTCTGTACTGGTAGTTATTCTGGATTATATTCTAGGCTCTGCTCTCCAAAAACTATAGCAAGCCCTTACATAAGTCTCTGGATCGGCATGCGGACACCAGGCCCTTATTTTGGGATATAAAGTGAATGAATGAATAATAAAGGACAGAAAGGGCCATGATGGAAGAAAACTTACTTTTGTGGATCTATGACTGTGGAATTCACCAAAGAATGGAACACTACAAAATGAAGCTGAAAGACACTATCCCTCTAGACCAGTTTGGTCTAGTGGTTAAGGAGCCAGACTCTTATCTGGGAATATCGGGTTTGATTTTGCACTCCTCTGTGAAGCCACCTGGGTGACCCTTCATCTGGGAGTCACATCTCTCTTCTGATCTCTCACAGCCCCACCTACCTCACAGAGTCTCTGTTGTGGGGAGAAGAACAGAAGCTTTGTCAGCCGCATTGAATCCCCTTAAATGAGTGAAAAAAGCAGCGTAGAAAAGCCAGCTCTTCTTCTTCTTCTTCTATTGGCCTCAGATCTGTTAGAGTTACCATAAAATAAATACTGAATGTCTTATTTCCCCCCCCCTCTTATTTTATTTTCAAAGAAAGAAAATATTTTTGTTTGTGTGGTTTCAAACTTTCCAGATATTTTACTTCTCTCAATTTAGCTAGGAGTGCCTGGCAACATAAGGTGTGACCACTGCGCATGGATTCAGAGGCTCATTTGAAGTCTGCCACAAGAGAGGTTTGACACATGCATTGGACTTCAAACAAGTCAGCAAAAACTGCACATGTTGTTTCCTGGTGCTCCTGTAGCACTGACCCCTACCAAAATTCACTCTTTCACCTTCTCCTGGATGTTGATAAGATCACCACCACCTTGTATGGACATAGGCATGCATGCGCACACACATACATGCACACAAACATACAGTTTGCCTGGAGTGTGTGAGAGGGGGGCTCCTTTTTGTATCTACTGATTAGAAATAAACAGCAAATTTTAAGGCCAACATACCAACTTAAATAAGCTTCAGCATACAATATCAAGTAATCAATATGCTTTAGAGAAAGTCAGAGGCACATCTCATAAAAGCCTACACAACCAGAGGTTTTACCGTTTTTTCATTTTTGAGTTTTAAACATTTACAGTGGAGTGTTTACAATGCAGGTATTTGTGAATTGGTAAGCAGCATCTTTGTGACCTGGATGTGTGCGTGAGAGAGAAGGACCAGAAAATGCCACTTTCCAGTTAATTCACCACTTGTTATTTTTCATTTCCCATCATTTTAGTGCAATGGAATGATCATAAATAAATACCGTATTTGCTAGTGTATATGATGCACTGGTGTATAAGACACAACCACTTTTCTAGGGGCACTTTGAGGGGGTGGAAGTGCCATATAGCTACTGCTACCTTCCTTTGGCCACAGTTGTTTTTTTTTTTTTTTTTTTTTTTTTTTTGCGCAGTGAGACACATGGTGCAACAGATACCTATGAATGAGCACATTTGTAAAATTGAAGCTGGAAACGCTCCACCTTAGATTAATGCACCATGCTTGATCTCCAGATCAGCACAGCAAGCTAATGGAGAACTTCTGGTTGGTCTCTTTTTGTGCTGGGTGATCGTGTATGCATGCTGGAATAAGAATGATGGGGTGGGGGGGAAGAGGTAACCTGGGAATGTTTGGGATAAGGCTGGGATGTTTCTTCCTGAGGTTTTATGGCACACAACTCAAGAATGCCAGATGGCTGGATACTGTATTACTGTTGTGTTAAGAGATAAGGATGGTACCAGGTGCTGTGGTGTAGGCGTGGAGAAAGAAAGCTGGGTGTAACTGGAAAAGATTGTGAGAACTAAATTGATTTTGCAATTTTGCAAATTGATTTTGCTAAGACTGTCTGAATTAAGGATAGAATCATACTAGGGCTAGGTTCCCACTCGGCAATTTAATTCAGGGTTTAAGCAGGGTTTTAAATCAGCAGTGAGGTCTGTTTTTTGGCATTCTACTGTTAGCTTATAATGCAGACTGGCAGGGGAGAAACCCCCTCCCCTCTCTTCTCCCCTCAGCAGAACCCCTCCCCATGCAGTCGGCAATTGGGCACCGTCATGCCCTGACTTCATCGGGGCTGGCAACTCAAAACCGCACCCCTATATAAACCTGTTCCCAGGTGCTCCAGACAGTGAGTCATTCAAGTAGTAGAAGTTGACTTGTCCTCACACTTGCCAGATGCGTTTCAACTAAGCAGTCTTTTTCAAGGGCTTAAGTGTGTTTTACAAACAGTTCGAAATACAGAATTTCATAAGGACTAAAGAAGTATATAATAAACATCCATGTGACTCACAAAAAAGTAACTGTGACCTGGCACTTACCACCAAATACTTTGGGTAATGTATAAAAGGGCAGTGTGGGAAATTTTAACAGTGCAGCCAGACCCCTGTATCCACTGATTCGATAACCATGGTTTCAGTTAACCATGGTAACCAGATCATCCCCATCCCAACCCTGCAGGTGCCATAAGGCAAAAGCATCTGAAACCGGAAGGCCTATTTTGGCCTCCGTAGAGCGCTGGAATAGGCACATGATGACACCGGCACCCGTGCCAAAATGTAAGGGGGCATGTGGGAGGCGGGCGGGAGGTGTCCGGTGGCATTGCACACCTATTCCAACATTCTCCGGAGGCTGAAAGCACTTCCATTTCTGGGGTTGCACGACCCCAGAACCGGAAGGCCTGTTTGCAATTATCCACAGTTTCAGGTAACCACGGTAGGAGCTGGTATTTATCCCCAGCAGATACGTGGGTCCGATCGTCGCTAAATCCAGGCCATTAGATAGAAGACGGAAAGACTAATGAGAAAAACCAGAAAGATTTTTTAAGAAAGATTTTCTAAGAAAGATTGTAGAAGGCTAGTTAGTTTGCAGGAAGTCAGTAGTCCATGCCTTACGAATAGGAAATATCAAGCAAGCAAGCAAGCAAAATTCAGCCATTTGTGCTTCTTAAAGAGCAAGCCCAAGAAAAAGAAATTAGTAAAGCCTACCAAGTGCCTGGTAGAGCTCAGAGGCTGATGCACCTCTGGGTAGAGGCTTGGGATGTTATATAATCTTTTGCCTGTCTTTCAGTGGGTAGCAAAAACAGGGGAAAGATGCAAATCAAATGCAAATGTTGCCAATATGCTACACGTGAGTTGGACAGGAGAAGCAGCTCTTCTTTGTGTGGGGTTTGCTGGTCCCTATTTTACTTTTTTAACAAATTTCAAATTGGCACTCAGTACAAAGCCTGGCCTTGCTCAGCCACTCACAGCTATACCTGGATGTGTATTTTTACAGCACAGCAGCAAGTAAGTTCTTGAAGTTGTCAAGTGCTGGGATGTAGATGCACCAATATGTCAGCCCTGTCTATGCTGGTGGAAAGCCAAGAGCCACTCCATTGCGCCCTATTCTACTTGGCTCAGTTGCCCACTCCCACAGGATTTGGGACCCCTGGAGGCCCTGGCTGCTGACTTCTTGGCTGTGTTCACACTTAAGTTTTAATCCAGCTTCAGTCCACTTTTAGACTGAGAGACCTATCAGCAAAGTGACAAGCTGTTTTCTTTTGGCATTATCTAACTCAGAAAGTGCACCTTTGGTTTAGATCACGTGAAAAGAAAATGACAAGTCACTTTGCTGATGTGTTCCTTCACTCTGAAAGTGGACTGACACTGGATTAAAACTTGGGTGTGGACATAGCCCTTGTTTCAAACTGGCAAACATGTTCTGCCACTGATTCCCTCGTGTTCTGCCACTGATTTCCTTTAGGCAGCTTTAGAACCGGAGAAATCCTGCCCAGGAGTCACCATGACAAGGACGAAATCTCTCAGGGGTTTGTAGTGAAGGCGTTAACAGCAGCTGCAGGAGCACCCACAGGGGGAAGGGGAGGCCAGGTGCTTCCCTTTGGACACTGTATTAGCACCATGGCAACAGACCTCAGTGCTCCAAAGCCTTTGCCAGCAAGTGAATATTTGGCACCGGCAATAATGCAGAAATCAACGAAGCTAATGCTGGGGAGGGAGGCCCCGGGATCTCCCCAAATGTTGCATTGTTCTCTACATCCAAAGGAGGTGGAAAGGAAAAGGCAGCTTTCGGAGCTGGGCAAACTAGTAGCCTTCAGATAAAGAGTGTGCCTCCCTCCCTAGGCGGCCACTGCATGAGACTTATTTTCTATTATTTTGTACTACATCAGACTGGCAGGGATTGCAACTCAGAAACAGAGCACCAATACAGACAGAGAGTGGAGGAACACATCACTATTGCAGCGCTGCTGTGCTGGGGATGTTTCACAACATTGCTTTTCTCCTCCTAACCTTAACCCTAAACCAACCCTAACCCTAACCCTAACCCCAAACCCAAACCCAGCCCTAACCCTAACCCTCACCCTCACCCTCACCCTCACCCTCACCCTCACCCTCACCCTCACCCTCACCCTCACCCTCACCCTAACCCGCGCTGCTTGAGGCTTTCCAACCATAGTGTTTGTCAGGTTACCAGTCTTCTAAACCAATCTTCAATCTTCTAGATGGCATGATCTTCTATGCCATCATAGCTCCGACCAGCATGAAACAGGCTTCCACACAGGAGGGGAAGGGACAACAAGAGCACCTGGGTACTCTGATGCCTAGAAGCTCTGTTAACTCCGACTTATAAGACCCCAAATGACTTGGGCCCCAAGTATCTAAAGGGTACTCCCATACTAACCTGCCTGTGCCTTAAGATATGAAGGGGAGGCCCTCCTGGTTGCCCCACCACCCCTCCACGGGAAAAGGGGTGGGAACTCGGGAAAGGACTTTCTCAGTGATGGCCTATATGCTATGGAATAGTCTCCCCCTTGAGGTACATCAATCACCTTCATTGTACACATTTTGGAAGGCAATGAAGACAACCTCTTTGCCCTGGCCTTCGGTTAAATGGGGATACACTTTCCCCTTCCCCACTTGCAGATGTTATTGTTTTAATAATGCTTGATTTTAAATGTTGTTACCCGCCCAGAGATCTCTCAGCATAGGGCGGGATAAAAATGTCAATAAATAAATAAATCTCTCAGAGTCTTCTTTAACTTTACCAGTTTACAATATATACATCTATATTTTTGCCACTTCCTTTCACCCACCCAGTTTTCCATTCATCTCTTTCTCTATCCTCAATGCACTCTGTATTTCCCCAAAGTGACCACTAATTTCAAAAGGCATCCATGCCCACCAGCCAGATGGACATGGGTATAGCCTAGTGGAGGCAGACTTGGGGTGTTTGCACTCCTCTCATTGGAATGGGATAATAATACCAGAGGGAAGCATCTACACTTCAAGTGCCATCCCCAACCAGACCACCAACACTTGAAGAGCGGTTGGCCCATCCCAAGCAGATCAGATCACCATGGCAACATTTGGTGTGTGCCCGGACATTGCCATGGCAATCACTGCTTAGCATCTGGAATTGCTTCTGACAGGTTGGTGCAAAAGAGGCCCTTGGTCTTGCTGTGGGACATTTTGTTTTGCTTTGTTACATCCGTCAACCAGAACCAGCAGAATTTGCTGAACAAGTTTAAAAACAGATGGTGAAATGGGCAATGAATTTTCAATACAGGATACGAATGGAATATTGGGAGAAAACAGGGTTGAAAGATTTGAAATTTGCATTTTGTTACAACTTAAAAAGAATTTTTTTACAAGATGATGTATAAGATGGCACCTTGCCCCACACCAATAAATCTTGGAAATGTAAGGGAAAGGATGGAACGTGGTGGGCATTCCCAAAAGTAAAAATCTTTTGGCTACAGATACGTATTCAAACATGGATGTGCATGAAGCACATTCCCCCTTTGCCCCCCCCCACTCAGCTTTTGCAGCTAGGCCTTCTGGGGGTACACACACAACTGGAGAGGTCACCCCTATCCAGGAAGTTGATATTGCATTTACTAAAGCAAACTACATCTTCAGTTCTAAATATCAAAAACAGAGCATCACACTTCTCAGCTCTGGCTAGCACTGAGAAGGGAAGGGAACATGTTTGGGCATGGGGGGGCGTTAAATTATTTTTAGAGGTTAGAGAAGAAGGAAGTGCTTTGATGTCGAGGAGCAGAAAGTTAAGCCGTCTGGTTGACATTTTGTTTCAATGGATCCAGGTTCTCTCATGAGCATCAGTGGAAGCACTGCCAGTGACACATGCACCCATGGACATTGTGCACAGAACTAGATGGATCAATGACATGAGGCCACTTCCATCGCAACAATGGACGAAACTGGTTTCAGGGCAGATATAGATACATTTTTAAAAGGGAAATACAACACACACACACCGAAAGGCATTCAAATATAAATTAGCTCTCTTTCTAGTCACTTGGATTACACATTTCAGATATCCTGTCTCGTTATGTTTTCTTTGGCCCTTGCAGAGTCTTTGAGCTGCAGCAACACAACTGAGTTACCTTGGACATTGTTCTTCCCCTCCAGAGTTATCAGGAATTTTAAACCTGACCTGTGAACCCTCACCTGCCACTCCATCACCTCAACTATGTTATTATGTTTTCCAGGAGCAGGAATTGTCATGGCTCATTTGTTGAGCAGCTGCCTGGAAAGCAGAAGGTCACAAGTTCAATCCCTGGTTTCCACCTGGAAGACGGTAATGGCAAAACACCACTGCATCTGCCAAGAAAACTGCACAGACTTGGACATATTGTTACCTGGAGTCAGCTCAGACTCGGTGGCATCTAAAAACAGCATTTTGCAAGCGCTGTTATCTTTTTGTTATCTTTTTAAGGGTTCCTCTTTAGTTTTTAAAAACTTGCACACCCTAGCAATGTAAGCAGTATCTGCGAAAGGCAGATGCCTAGCTGCCCACAAATTTAGCACGGTTAAAAAAAGACCTCTGCAAAAATACGCAACACAGAATCCTGCAATTAGGAGGCATTAAATATGTGTTGCAAACGAGGTAGAATGAGTTGTATGTAAGTCTGAGGAGAACCATATGCTTTCCACTCAGTAGGTCCTAAATACAAAGCCAAGCCATCGCCAATGCAGTGGTACCTACAGTGCAGCAGCGTGAATCCGAAGTGCCAAGGTTACCTTAGCATTATTTGGTGAACATAATCACTGAAACAGATTTCTCCAACACCTGCTTCCAATGGGTGAGATTCCCAACTCCTGCTGCTACACCAGCCAGTACAAGGAAGGACATCTCTAGTGCTTGTTAGACCTGGAAGCTCTTGCTCTGATATGCCACCAGTTCCTAAACAGGGTATGTGGCAAGTTCTAGGGAGAGTGAGGCCATAAAAAAAGAATGGTTTTTTTAATTGTAAAAACATGTGAGTAAATCAGTACGCCAGTGGCGACTGATGCCATTTGTGTTTGCAAGGGCAGAAGGCAAAGCAGTTAAAAGGAAGGAGCACTGAAGGTCAGGATTACGGATGTACACAAATGTTTTTGTTTTTTTTGTATTCGATTCAAAATGAATCAAATGTTAGAAAATTCGTATTCATTTGAATAGATCTTTGAACATGGTAGGATTCTATTCAATATGAATGTATTCATATGAATCCGTATGAATATCCAATATGAACGGGTACATAAACGATACATATCCACAGTTTAATGAATGTCCAAATTATTAGTACGAGTCTTCCAAAATGTTCGTATTCATATGAATGTTAATGTTCAAATGTCATAACATTTGATTCATGGACAAATATCAGAATTCATCCAAATTCATGGGTATGGGTAAGAATTCAAGGAGAGAGCAACAGAAAGGATACCATTG
>MTQE01001280.1:755563-780917 GCA_014337955.1 Aspidoscelis marmoratus
CCAGGAGGTCCCCTCCAACTCTACCATTCTATGATTCTATGATTCATCCAAATAATGATGAATGTTATGAACATTCATGCACATCCCTAGTCAGGATAGGCAGGACTATTGGTAGAGAGGCATTATGAGGTTGAATTCTATGCAAATCAACCTGAAAATGATCCTTCTGAACGTAAGAGACTTATGAACACACGAGCCAACCCTGAATTGAAATATGCATGAGGCAGAAAGGGAGACTTGACTCAATATTTATATAACTGGGCACTGCCAACTTTGCCATCACAGGCCATCCACCCCATCCACCTTGGTTGACTATGAACAATAATGGAAATTACAAATACATACCATAGGATAAAGTACCAATTGACATCATAAGGCACATGTGGGAAGGAGAATGAAGATCTAGTGAAAACCAGAGCATTAACATCATGCCAAAATGAGTAGGAACCATTGAAATCAATATGTAGTCAGCATCTCCCATCTGTGTTCCTAACAATATCCTAGAAGGCACTTGGGATGTGCACAAATATTCCAAAACATTCAAAATTCAATTGAATTTGGACATTCAAATTCGAATCGAATGCCTATAAATTTGAATTTAAGCATTCAAATGAATTTCAAATTTTCAGATCTATTCGTTTGAATTATTCAGACATTTATCTGTGTACGGATATGTACGCGATGCATACTTGCATATAAGCATCTTTCCCGCATCTGTACGCATTTGTATGGATCCATGCGGGATGAAAACGGGATGCATATGGGATAACTTCGGGATGCGTACGGATGTGTATGGGTGTATACAGGATGCGTAATTACATGTACAGGCGCATACGAATGTTGTTGACATTTGTAAGTGCAAATTCGAATCAAAAATTCAAACAAATAGATTCGAATTTACTTAATGTTGGTAAATTGAATCGAATTCCAAAATTTGCATTCATGCACACCCCTGGAAGGCACAGCACCACCAATTACAGTGGAAATAAACCCAGATAGACAGAATTAGGAATTCTGTACAATACGAGGAATGATGCCCTTTCATCACAGTTTCTCAGTTCCTAAACTCTGCCTCAATTTTCCATTCACAGTACATGATTATTAGCAGTGTTTCCTAAGGCCCATTTGACTTCACTCTCCATGATGTCTGACTCTAGGTCAGTATCTACAAAATCGTGATTTATCAATAATGTTAAGATCTTGTATAGTTCTTCTGTGTATTCTTTACACTTTTGGTCAATCTCTTCTATTACTCTTCATGTCAATTTTTGCACCTTAATATCTTCGGTTCACTTGTAGAGATCTCTTATCTTTCCCATTATATTGTTTTCTTCCTTTTCTTTGCATTGCTAATTGAAAAATGACTTTTTAAAAATCTCCCCTTGGTATTCACTGGAAATCGGTATTCAAGTTGGGTATCTTTCCCTTTCTCCCTTTCATTCCCCTTTCCTTCTTTGCTCTACTATTAGTAAAGCCTCATCAGGCAGTCAATTTGCTTTCTTCCTCTCTTTCTTTGGGATGTTTTTTGTTGCTGCTTTCTGAACAGTGGCCTGACCTAGTGTTCAAGTTCTTCAGGTGTCCAGATCTAACCTCTTAAATCTACTAATCACCTCTACTGCATATTCATGGGGGATATTATTTAGGTAATATCCATTTTCAGTTAACATCTGAATTTTTGCAATAAGTCATCTCCAGATTTTATTTTTACTGACTATATGGAACTTCTCCATTTGTGGCTGCAAAGTATATAATCCATCTGATTTTGGTACCGACCATCCGGTGATGCCCATGTGTAAAGTCACCTTTGGGCCGTCGAAAAAGAGTGCCTACAACCAACAAGTTGTATTAGTCTCTCTCCCCTGTTCTATTTGTATTCAAAGGCCAAACTTGTGTGGCAAGCATAATGGTCATGGAATGAATAAGCAACTGCCTAAGGAACAGAAAATAGAGGAGAAATAAAATGAACATTTTCCATAATGGAAAGATGTTAACCATCAGGATGTGCACAAATATTCAAATGCATTCAAAATTTGATTGAATCGACCGAATTTTGACATTCATAAGAGCAAATTCGAATGAAAAATTCAAACAAATGGGTTCAAATTTGCTTAATTCAAATTGAATTTGGTTAAATTTGAATTTAACAGATTCGAATTGAATTTTTGAATATTCTATTCAAATCAAACTGAATCCTGAAAATTGCATTCGTGCACAGCCCTAGTTAACAAGTGGGGTCCCACAAGGTTGTGTCCAGGATCCATTGATTCGACAAATTTTAAAATGACCTGAAGTAAAGTCTGAGAAGTGAAATAGCCAAGTCTGATGAGGATACCAAGGCCACAGTCACATCCTTACCTTGCAGTCCAACTCTAGGATGGAGAGGGGACACAGACCAATTTAGCCCAGAATGGCCTGGTCACACCTAACAGACTGCCCCCACTGCCCTGCCACTAAGCCTTGTAAAAGGTAAGCCTCAGCATGTGGGGTGGGTGGGAGTGCAATGAAAGAGACTTGTGTGGTGGGGGGCAGGGCAGGGAGGGTGACCTAACATGGGAGGTGGGGCGGGGCGGTGGGGTTTCAGTGTTGGAGCACAGGGGGAATGACTCGGTGTGGCATGGAGATAGGTGGGAGGATCCAAGTGGTGGGGGGCAAGGGGAGTCTCAGCAAGGTGGAATGCCATTAGGGGAGGATCGCAGCAGTAGTGGGGCAGGAGGAGACTCCTGCTGCCCCACTGAAGCTTACCTTTTTCTAGATGCCGAGAGCAGGGATGGGAACCTCCCTGCTCTGGTGAGGGTCCAATTTCTTCCCCTTCACCTGAATCCATCCATACTCAGTGCTGGGATAATCCATATAGCGGATAGTCCCAATCAGGGAAGGAAAGTCTGCAGAAAAAACAGATGCAGACTTTCACATGCGACCCCTCTGGACCTGGATGGCCTCCATCCAAATAAAAAGTAAGGTGCGATTACAGCTCAAACAAAAATACTAATATCATAACGTCTTGATACAAATCGACAGTGCAATTGCATCTGTACTACTGATTTAAAAAATGTTAGAAACAATTAATAGAAGTCAGGGCTAAAGTATCAATTACTATTAGCCGTGGAGCAGTACAACTGGTTTAAAAAATGTTAGAAACAATTAATAGAAGTCAGGGCTATAGTATCAACTACTATTAGCCCTGGAGCAGTACAACTGCCTTTAGTATTAGGAAGCAGAATGCGTTTGAAGGTCAAGTGCTAGGAGAATGCAAGCAGGGAGTTGGTAGGTTTCCCTGTTGGTAGGTTTCCTTGTGCAGCTGGTTGGCCTAGGTGGGTCATGGGTCTGATCCAGCAGGGCACTTCTTAAGTTTGTATACAGTAGCCACAATCAGTCTCACATCCATATGTGCTTCTGTAAATAGCTTAAATATTTTCTACAATGCCAAGGAAAGAACTCAACCTTCCTAATGAACTGGAGACCCCCAACCACAGGGGCAGGGCAGCTTGGGTGAGGATGGGGTGGGAAGGTGGGAGACTCGTCATGACCCCTCTGAAAGGGTAGTTCGACCCCCAAAGGGGTCCCGACCAACAGGTTGAGAACCACTGAACTAGAGGAAGTACATCTTTCACGTTATAACAAGTTCCAGTGGTAATAATGGGAGGAGATGGAGAGAAAAAAAATAGTTTCTTATAAAATTCTACTTAATCAAATGTGCACTTCTCTTAATTCTGGAATACAATCCTATAACAAAATCACATTCATAACAAGGCAAGCATGCGCGTCAATGAAAAATTCAGAAAAGATGCTCATAAAGATGCAAAATTATGTTCACAGTATGGTGTTCTAGCTGTTTAGGGCTTTCTTCTCAGTGGTGATCCCCAGATTTTGGAATAGTCTCCCCTCTGAATAGAGGAAGAAATTCATTTTTACACTGAGTGCATTAACTTTCTCCAACCATTGCAGAAAATGAAAATGATATCCATGTCATATCTGACAAAGTTTACATAAATTTAATGCAACCTGTAGACAGTCTCTACATAACATTGTGCCAGTCTGTACTACTGCATTAAAGAAAGAATCCTTGCATGTATAAAAGCTGCACAGAAGAGGGAATTCTAGACAACATCTGATGAAGTCTGTCTTCCAACATCTCTTCCAACTTCCAATGGTTGAAATTCTACAGAAATTTCTTCCTTTGTTCAACTATTAAAGATATGATGGTGCTGTTGTTGCTTCTGCCTGTCTAGATGCACAACTTCTCTTATAGTTTGCACAAACATCAGATTTTGGCGCAGTCTGCTGATATACTATCCTATTGCAAAATCAGGGAAGTACATTTCAGGTAATGCCCACACCCACTTAAGAGCTACCTTGGAGTAGAACTGGAGAACAGACCATGAAAAGCAGTCCCTTTCTCATAAGATACCAATTTTTCTGTAGTTTGCAGCTCTGTTTTGGATCAAGGTGAAGTCTTCATTCCAGAATAGCAATTACCACCAATGCCACATGATCTCTCTTGAGTTGAAGTTGTTTCCTTTTGGGACTGAATGTCTCCCAGAGGAGCTGGAGAAACCCTTGACTCTCTAATAGTTACTCTAATAGGCAGAGTTCTAATTGCCCCCTGTGCTGGTCACCAGAAGTGGTACAGAACATCTCACTGAGCTAGCATGTAATTTTTGCATGAAATTACAGTATTCTCTCCCTTGGGTTCAATTTCCTCCAACTAGAGTACTTACAGCATCCCTTCATTAAAACAACCAGAGTACTTTTGCCAAGATGAAATGCAGTCCCTCCTTGAAGCCCATGGCTTATGACTCAAACATGCGGTAGCACACAGGGCCAAAGGCAGCCAAGCCACAGTATTTACAGACGCCCTTGCCGTTCCTTGCTGCAGAAATCTCTGTAGCGAGTGGTGCTTCAGTAAAGAGAGTCAGGTGTGATGAACAGCTTTGAGAGTCTTTTGCAGGAAATGTGGGCTATCTGTAGCAGAGGCTGCCCTTTGAACCATGCCTAGTCTCCCTTTGCTAACAGCATTTCTTGAAAAAAATCACTGTTCCTGGTACTGTTTTAAAGGGAGCCGTTTACTGATTGGCACAGAAGAGAAAAATGTTCAAGGCAGAAGAGAAAAAGAAACACAAGTTTATTGAGACATTTGCATATGCTAATAGGTATTCATCAATGCAAATTTAGAAACTAGTACTACAACATACCCTCTGATATTTATTTATTTAGAAAATTTGTATCTTGCCTTCACCAAATAGCCCCAAGGCTGGTTACAATGAAATTAAAACATATTGAATTGTGAAACATAATTAAAAATATATGTGTACGGATGCATGAAAGATGCATACGGGCAAGTACACATCATGGCTCTTTCTGCACTTGGCTTTATTCTGGAATATATCTTGGGATAGCAGTCCGCTGGCCACAAGCTAATGCAGATTATGGCAGGTCTCACCTGGGGCCTTCAATAGTCTGCACTAGCATGCAGATAGAGGGTCCCTATTCTGAGATATATTCCAGAATAAGGCCAAGTGCAGAAAAGCCCCATGTATGTATCCGTACACATACAAATGTCCGAATAATTTGTACAAATGATTTGAAAGTTCAAAACTCATTTGAATGTTTAAATTCAAATTTTCAGAGATTCAATTCAAAACTGAATGTCCAAAAATAAAAAAAACTTGATCGAATTTTGAATGTTTTTAATATTTGTGCACATCCTTTTTTTGAAACATTTTATACACCCCTAATTCTGTGTCATGTTGGGCATAGTGAAACTTACAAGCTGTTATATTTTGTTAAAAGCTGTTATATTTTGTGTACCTGTAGGAACCTAGGCTGCAGAAAACTGGTCCTACCAGAGAATAGAACCGTCCGTTCTTAATACAGTTTTTCAAGAAGCAGCTTTTGACCTACAGAAAATTGGTCTGGATTGGGCTCCGGAAGAAATTCAGCTCTTCAGGTTCCTATAATTCACTATTGTGTAACTATTGTGTTATTGTGATGAATTCAGAAGTGCAAGTGCCCTTCATCAAAACAGCTGTAGACTTTTGAGTAAGAATTAACTTATGACTAACGCAGGCATTATGCTTCAATGCTGAGACAGCTTCCTCCACCTCTTCTCCTCCCCCACAACACCAATAGTTAAGCTTCTGGTAAATTCAAAATCTGTTTATGATAGGCTAAAAAGAAAAAGGGAAAGTAATGGTGCTCTGCCAACTAAAGTCTCTGCCCCCTTAAATAAAAAGTACCCCATGAGTTGGAAGTCTGCAGGGCAGATGTACAACCTTCTATTCTTTTGTCTAGCAAAGAATAATCTGCTTCTAGTGCATAATTAACACTTAAAAGCCAGTTCCTTAAATTCAAACTTGGGGTAGCTGACCAATACTGGCTCTATTTCTGTTATAGGACTCATGGCAAAAAAAGAAAAGAAAAAAGTTTTGTCTAATACTTTGATTTAAGTTGCATTGTTACCTGAACGTGATCCAATACCAATGGGAGCTTGAAATTTCTGGTTTCTAATGCAAGCTCTTATGCTCCACAATTCTGGATCTGATGGGCCAACTTGTCATGCCTACATATAAAAGTTTGCATGGGCATTCAATAATATAGATGACATTCTTGATGGTGCAAGTAAAAAATTTGTAAATCTCATAACTTCTGCCATCCACGTTAGTAAACTGTTTAACATTGCCACTGTTCTTACAAGTAGAGCAATGCCCACATATGAAATGACCCTTAACATTCACATTACCATACCCTTTTAGTAATTATTATATTTCTTTATATTTTGGATATAGTACCCTTGTTTGGTTTTTTGCTTTTGGCATTTTTGGGTTCTATTAGGGATTTTCGGTTGCTTCAAAGATAGGAACATACATACGAGGGAAAGAAATGGTCTTAGCAAAGTCATGATATAGCAAATACTTTGTACAAATGTATATTTATCTAAGAGCTTCTCACAATTGTACACCCTATGAAGCTGTATAAGGTTGGCCCCCCACATTGCAAACTGAGATCTAAAAGATTTGGAGTTTCTGTCCTTGTCTTGTTGTTGTTCCCCCTCACATCTTTAAATACATTCTCTCCTCAGCTTCTTCCTTTAAGCATGCTGGAGGCAGAGACAGAAATGCCACAGTCCTGCAGAGAAAGCAACTCATTCACAAAGAGAAGGTTCAGAGCTATCCCCCAGGAGTCTGTTCCAGCAGAATTCCGGTCCAAAGGAACTTAGAGAAGCAGCCAGGCTTTGGACGTTTAGTGCATACCAAATCCTTTTGAGGAAGAGCCAGCTTTATTTTCTATTCCCTGATCTACATTAGAGCTGGAGTTTTTCCAGGCCTCCGCAGGAAACTAGGCAGTAGGCCACACAGAAGGTCATGGACAGATCCCAATGGCCTGGAGAAGGGATACAGCTCATGCGTGCCCCTTCCCCCATTCCGCACGTGTGCAAAAGCCCTGGAATACTACAATGGCATGTAAAGCATAAACACACACTGCAGGGAGACCCGCCACCACCACTCAGCTGCCTCATTACACTCTTCGTACACAAAATAGGAAGGGGAAACAATTCCATTCTGTGTTTTTATTCAGAAAGTGATGCTTGCAGCCAAGTGTTGGCAGGGTGCATCCTTAGTCCTTCGCAGGAATGTTTCTTCTCAGGATGCCAGCTAGCATACTAGACCTTCCCCAGGATACTAGGAGGCCCAACCTACTGCTCCCTAGATGCTTTGGAGAACAATTTCCACCAGCCTTAGCCAGCTGTCAGCTGATGAGCGTTACCCAAAACAGCTAGAGGCACCAACTTGACAAAGGCTAGCGAAAAGGGTTCAAGGCTGCCCCTACCCCATAACCACATCTCCCATTTTTCTTCTTCCAGATGGTGAGCATTCCATAACTTTCAGAGGTTATCAAGTATGCTCAACCCCATATCCCACCCCGGGCTGGCTCAATTTTTGAGTGCTCTTTTAGTGGCTTTTCACAAACATGTGAGGCCCCTGTCTTACCCCTCAGTGTGGCCCCACAAAGTCTGAGTAAGCACAGATCCGCTCACAGAGAAGAAAGCCCTGGTCAGCCTTGTCGCAAGAGGCCAGAAGTCAACCCAGAAGCTGGGCCATGGATCCCATATGTGCACAAATGTATTTGTCCAGATGGGAGGACTAGGCAACTATCAGGCAGGCACCGCATGCCAACTCAGCCCTCAAGGCACTGGTCTGATGGTCACAGCCCCTGGACTTATGTCAGCCATTTGGGCATGTTTGGACGCAGCCAAAGATGAGAGAAAGCAAAACAAAACTGCTTGGGAAGCCCTAACCAGTTTTTGAACAGGTTTTGGAAGAGAATGTTCCTTGTTTCTAATTAATTCTCTCTCACAGCCAATTTGTTAAGTGAGCACTGATGTCATAAATGTCCTACAGGTGATGACAAAGGCCAACATTAGGAATCTTATCTCAGTGTTAGTCACATAGGTGAGAATTGGTCATTTATCAAGTAAAGGTGAATTGTGTGCGTGTTATTTCTAACGGCTGTTGAGTAAATAACTGAGTAGATAATTAGGAATGGGCGGAAAACGTTCATCACCGGTGCAATTCATATGAATGGTGAAGATCCAAAGCTTCGCAATCAAACTGAATATCAGCCATATTTGAAGACCAAATTTCGCATACGAAGAGAACGCTTTTGCACCTCTGTTCAACACTTTGGGGCAGATTCGGACACGCACCTGGCGGCAGCAGGGATTTAAAGAGAACCTGTAGTGTATTTAAAGCCTAGGACATTTGAAGTAGCTCCATTCACATGGATGGAAAGTCCCATCCTATATCCTTTGATGTGAAGTGAATTGGGAGGGGGGGAATCATGCACATCCTTGGCAGATATCACCTAAGACGAGTCTGCCTGCCATTAAGCGTCCAAATTAAAAGATTTCTTTACCTTTCACAATTACATAAAAGAAGGGATTTCAGAAGACACGTGGTCTTCATGGAGGACTTGCATCTGCTGATTTCCCCTTTCCTAGGAAAGCATGAGAGGGGCACAAACCTGTTCCTCCTCCTGCCCCACTACATGCAAGCCCTGCACTGAGTTTCCTGCTGAAAAAGGCAAGTTTGCATTCACCCACATGCATGATTTCCCCTAAAGGTACTAAGAAGCGGGACTGATGAATAGTGCATCTGGAAACGCTGTTAATATGACTTTCTTCAAAAACACTTGAAACCTTTTAAAGGCGCTAATGCATCTTTTGCAGGATTGCTCACAGGGATATGCAAAATGCTGTCTCGGGTGTTTTGTTTTGTTTTGTTTTGTTGAAGCAATCAAGATAGCCAGCTCCCTCCTACTCAGGGACAGGGTGTGCCTCCAGACAGGGATAGAAGCAGCAAAACATGTTCGCTACTTCTGAGCCCCACAGTAAGGGGGGGAGCTTTCCCACCCCTGCCCCCCAGTTTAGTAAAAATATGCTGGTTAACCAGCATCTTTTTACTAAGCGCTTACCTCTGAACGCTCCGCCACTACTGCAGGCGATGGAGCTTCCCGTCTGGTGGACAGGAAGCTCCAGAGCAGGAATGTGGAGCTTCCGGTCCTCCAGTCTGCAGGACCAGAAGGAGCTTCAGATTTAAGGGCGAGCATCCTGTGTGTGTCTGGAGGTTCTCTTGAGTTTTCTGGTTGGAAACTCTAGCAAACTTGGCACTGAGAACACAGCGAGCAAGGTGTGACTGGGCCAGGCTACACAATGACATCATTGCACAACCCAATGAGATTTGGGGCTAAGTGGGCTTCCGCCAGCTTCTGCCAACTTTTAGATGCAAACAATTATTTATCTGAAAAGCATCTGAGATGTCCTAGATCTGTGGGTCGAGACCCCTTTGGGGGTCAAACTACCCTTTCAGAGGGGTCACGATGAGTCTCCCGCTGCCCCTCCTCCCCTTCCCAGCTGCCCCTCCCCCATGGTTGGGGGTCTCCACAACACGAGGAACTGCATTAAGGGCTCGTGGCATTAGAAAGGTTGAGAACCTCTGTCTTAGATGATTTTTTAAAAATCTATATATTACTGGACTGCTATGGCTGCCATGCCATTGCTTACAGGTTCAGTTTCCAGCCGCAACCTCTTTACAAAACAATAATAAGAATCTCCCTACCATAGCAGCTATAAAAAAGAATGAAAAGAAAGGTCAACCCATAAATGTCTGGGGAGGAGACTGAATTTGATTCAAATCAAATTTCCAAAAATTTGAATAGATTTGAATCTTTAAAATCCAAATGTATTCACATTGATTCGAATACATTTGTATCTATTTGTGCAAATTTTCTATTCGAATTTGCAAATATGAATGTTGACAACATTTGAATGTGGTTGTACGCATCTGTACACATCCAGTATTTATCACGTATTCATCCCGTTTTCATCCTGTACAGATCCATACAAATGTGTACGGATGTGGGAAAGATGCGTACAGGCAAGTAAGCATTGTGTATGTATTCGTACACATACAAATGTGTGAATAATTCAATTCGAATTCGAATGTCCAAATTAGAATAAATTTTGAATGTTTTGAATATTCGTGCACATCCCTATAAATGACATTCTCACCTACTTAAGAAAATCATATGAGAAAAATAATACAATAATGACTTTTCTGAGACATATTATGTGAAATAGCCAGCCAACCCTCTTTTTAAAAAGAAATTGACCAAACTGATTTGAACCCTTCAAAGACAGGGCAATTTTTGCACTCAGTCTGTTTTTAACATTCTCTGAGTATATTACAACAGTATTACGTGCTGTTGTTTAGTACATGCTTATAGCATATACTAAACCCATCCCTGCAGTGTTAAAATTCCCCACTAGCCCTGATGAAGAATGGTTGTGGAGACGAAAGATGCAGGTTTCTATATAGAGAGGTTCACCACATTACTTTGATATTTAGACATCAAAGCAAGTTATCTTTTCCACCCTGGCTGTAGAGTGTCTTTGGTCTGGCTTGACAAGGGTTGCTGGGAATTGGTTGGGAAATGTCACATGTAAATCTAAATGACAAGTGCAGTGAAGCTCCAATGCTAGCAGAAAAAGAAACAGCACCAAACCCTACTGGCTTGAAAAAGGAGGAGGAGGAGGAGGAGGAGAAAGAGTTGGCTTTTCCATCCCGCTTTTCTCACCGTTTTAAGGGGACTCAAAGCGGCTGACAAAACTTTCTTCTCCCCACAATAGACACCATGTGAGGTAGGTGGGGCTGTGAAACCTCAGAAGGGAGCTGTGACTAGCCCAAAGTCACCCAGCTGAATTTGTGGGGGAAAGTGGAATCAAACCCAGTATTCCCAGATAAGAGTCCAGCTCCCTAACCACTAGACCAAACTGGCAAACTGAATCAAGGACGATGCACATATTTTTGTTTCCCCTTCTTAAAAGGTACCCGTTTCAACCTAGGGTGAGGTAGGTAGGGCTGTGAGAGCTCAGAAGAGAGCTGTGACTAGCCCAAGGTCACCCAGCTGGCTTCATGGAGGAGGGCGGAATCAAACCCGGTATTCTCAGATAAGAGTCTGGCTCCCTAACCACTAGACCAAACTAAACTGTACATGAAGTTGCATGAGTGAGTAATCCTTGGTTGAAAAATGCCATTGCAAACTGCTTCCATCAGGTGTCTTCACCACGAAGCAAAATAATGATTTTACCAGAAATGAGGTTAGCAGGTATATCGGCCACATGGCACTCTAAATGTCAGAGTAGTAATCCTCTGTTGTGCTCCTGCTTTTTTAGAAGTTGCTGTCATTCATTCTTTCTCCAGGAATAAACTAGGTAGACAAGGAGTTTCTGAGGATGGTACAGGCCATGCTTAGAATCTTTGACCGCAGGACTCTGGGAGATTTGCCTCACAGCTGCATTGAAACAAGGTGAAGGGAGCAAAAATGAACTAGACAAGGAAGGCGAGGAAGAAAATAAGAATATCCAAATAAAATGGGTCTAGATGTGGCCAAGAAAGTCACTTCCAACACTCCACCTAAAAAAGGTACTTGGATATTGGTTGCAACAGTTTCTGTGGCATTTAAACTTAGATGCTCATGAAACATTTTTCTTACCCTGGACATAAGTTAGATTATTATTATTATTTTTAAAAAAGAGTCCTGAAAGAAAACTAGAAAAGCTGGAGTAGAAACACGGGTAGCCTAGATATGCCCACCTGGTTAACAGGAGTCAAATTCAACTCAGGGGTATCTTTACTTTTACCTAACTGAATTGCTTACATGGATCTTTCCTGAGCAATGGAGCAGAATGCTCCCTGCTTGCTTTTTCTTACATAGTACATTATGAGAGTCTTCAACATTGACTAAAGAGATCCATTAATTTTCTTGCCTCCCCAAGAACAGAGAGGTGCCGGTGAGTGACAAAACAGTGTCTGGAAAAGCTTTCATTTGTGCAATGAACAGGGCTTTCGCTTGTGTTTAGTTTTCTAGCAAGGAACTGTAGCTTTTCCAATCACGGCCTCACCCCTCCTCTCCATGTGGTGTCCCTTACCTGATCTGGAGAAGACAGGTAAATTAATGGCACAAATGAGTTGGTGTTGATATCTGTCTCAGTCATATTGGGGGATATCAGCAAATATTCACACTCAAATCATAAATATACTGAACTACACATTCAAGGGAAGAGTGGAAAGGATGCTAGACAACCTTCCTCCTGTGACAAGTGAAGGCATGTTTTCCACCCCCAGCAGGGTGACTGAGCATCTGCACACTCACATAGCAGAATAAAACATGCCACTTCTGTTCATGAAAACTGCTCTCCTGACTGGCACTTAGGGTGCTGTCCCTCTAAGGCTGTCCTGTCTCCATTGAGAAGCAGGACATTTTCAAAGCCGTCAAGACAAGAGAAACCAAGCCACACTCTTAGGCACAGATGTACCCCAAGCCATGGAATAATACATGGTGACATTATGCCCTCCTGAGACCAGTGCATTCCAAATGCCGAACCCCATGGGCCAAAGTCACATAAGCTAGACAAGGTCATTGCTGGCACTTATTCACAGCCTCTCTGTCTCTTCTTGTTTTCTAAAAATTCTCTGCTTAATCTATTTCGTCCTGCTGGTATTTTCCTGAGCTTTCCTCTGAGAGTGGGTTGCCCCATTCAGTACTTAAGTGGTAGGAGCTGGGAGCTCAGTTTTTGAAGTAGTATCTACATTAAAATTGCTCTGCAAGATGAAAATCAACAGAGTATACAAAAGGCAGGGACACAGGTCCTGTTCCGACACAGGATTTAGTGAAGCTTGAGTCAGCTTGAGTTCTCCCCATCTCGACAGTTCGCAAAGGATCTCCCATTTCTGCGGATTAAAGGTCCCAAAACATGGAGAATCCCTATTTGGATGAAAAGGGATCTTGCTGCTGGATTTAGAAATAATCCTCACTATTTGGCAATGGGAATACAAATGGGTTTTGATGGGGAGGGAACCATGCTTTAGGGGCATTCTCCTCAGTTTCCCCTGACCCAATGAGAAGCCATGATTTCCCCTGCCCTTTCCCCCTCTTCCCTGGGCTGTCCGCCATTTAGGTGCAAGGGAATCGGGCTGGCTGAAACGGAGGTGGAAAATGAAGGGCCTGCAGCACCTAACAAAAGATGCATGTATCCAGGAGTGAGATGTAACAAGAGATAAATGTATCAGGGAGTGAGATGTAATAAGAGATCAGATGTATCAGTGAAGTATGATTTTACAAAGAGATCAGTGAGCAATAGTGCAAGAAACAAAGCTGCCAGCTCTTGGGTAAAAGCCTGCCTGATCTCTCCCTTCCAGCATCGCCTCTTCAATCACCCCCTTTTGCCTCACTCACTGCCATTTTGTGCTGTTCTGATCTAGCGGCCTTGCGCAAAACATAGGGAAAGTGATCTTTAATCTACTGCCTTTTTAACATGAGGAAGAGGCTGTGCTTTGGTGGGGGCGGAGGCGAAGTGGTGAACAAAATGTCCATGATCACAGTCTGGCAGTATGTTTATATAAGGGGTGGGGGTTGAACTGCCCACCCTGTTGAAGTCAGGGTATGATGGTGTCCAATTGGTGACTGAATGGTGAGGGAGTTCTGCTGAGGGGAGGAGAGAGGGGAGGGTGTTCCTCCCCTGCCGGGCACTGAAGAATGGAAAGCGAGTCTGCATTAGTGGGAATGCAAAAAACAGACCTCACTGCTGATTTTTTTTTAACTGATTTAAAACCTGTTTAAATTGCTTAGTGGGAATCTGGCCACAATTGATTTGTTATGCTGGTCTTCTCTCTGGGAAAGTTGTGGGATTCCCTCTCCTCTCGTACTTTCAGAGTGCTAATGACTTGGTGGCAGCTGTCTGGAAAACAGAGGGCTTTAGTTTTGATCTCCAGCTTCTCTCCAGAAGAAGGCAATGGCATAGTGCATTTGCACCTTTGCCAAGAAAACTGAGGGATGTACCTGTGCTGAAAGGAATTTTCACCTCCAGTTTTATGCACTCAGAGATGGCATCCCCAAACCAACAGCACGGACTATTTTATCTCATTGTTTGCTCCTTTCATCTGGATGTATGGAATGTATGAAGGAATACACAGAAGCAATGGTCTAACTCTCTTCCACTTACTACCATGACAGTTGGTTTTACCTGTCAAGCAAATTCTGGAAAGATAACAAACCACTAAGCATCACAAGCATGTATAATAAACCCATGAATTATTTCAACCAGAACAGTGTGCATTTAACTCATGCTACCTGCCTGTGTTGGTACAAGATGCCACCAACTTTCCATTCTAGCTTATAGATTAATACTTGGCACTGCTATACAAGTACAACTGCAAAATGATCCTTCAAACTCAGATCAGACTGGCCAGGAGCAACCTGAACCGGGTTTGATTCCGCACTCCTCCACGAAGCTAGCTGAGTGACCTTGGGCTAGTCATAGCTCTCTGCTGAGCTCCCACAGTCCCACCTACTTCCCAGGCTGTCTGTTGTTGGGAGAAGAACAGAAGGTTTGTCAGCAGCTTTGAGTTCCCTTAAATGGGTGAGAAAAGCAGGGTAGAAAAGCCAACTCTTCTTCTTCCTCCTCATTCAGTTTTCCAGTACCATCCTCCTCCATTCTTTCAATCTCTGGTTCTTGAATTTACATCAACAGAAGAATTTTGGAAATATTCTGCTATCACTGAAGCTTCAAGATCCAAGAAAGTTGCATACTGAAATCTGATGTCTGCCAGGTAAGAATGAAAGTCATTCAGGTGACCCTTCAACAGCGTCTGCATCTTAAATTAGTGGGACTGCAGAGGTTAAATCACATTATTGCAAGTTTTCAGTACCGAATTTAAAAAAGGGAAATTGTATCCTACCGATCATGTAGCAGCAAAATCATCCTGTACAAAACTATCTTATACAAGTGTCAGGAAAACTGCAGTGCACAAAATAGTTACATCAGAGAAGACAATGTTGTGTAAGAATTTGCAAATATAAGCATCTATTATATATAATAGATGCATACATAGACATACTGTACGCACAAGAAAAATGTATAAATTTGAATTGTGTGGAAACAGTATTTCTGTGTGCACTCCTACCTAACTAGAAAAGTCAATTAGATGAGAGAACCAAAAGTGGAGCAGACACTATTAAAAATCCATGAGTACATTAAAAGAAAAAATATCCCCATTTCCAGCAGTTTCCTGGGCTTTAAGGCAGGCTGTGAGATCTACTAATCCACACCCGTCCTGACTTTGATGGGAACTGAGGCACACAGAAGGGAGGACAATATGTAGTGAGTCACAGGATCAGCCCACACCCTGGCTAGTATCCTGGTACATTCCTCCAGAGGTTGCTTTATTATTTCCTGCCATCCTGCAAGCACATCTCCCAAACTCACCCTTCATAAAGCAATTCTTCACGGGGCTGATGCAGAATTTAAATCAGCTGGAGAGCGAGAGATCCAAGCAGCAGTTTGGTCTAGTGGTTAGGGAGTCAGTCTTATCTGGGAATACCAGGTTCAATTCCGCCCTCCCCCACGAAGCCAGCTGGGAGACCTTGGGCTAGTCACAGCTCTCTTCTGAGTTCTCAGAGCTCCACCCACCTCTGTTCTGTTGTGGGGAGAAGAAAAGAAAGCTTTGAGTCCCCTGAAATGGTGAGAAAAGCAGGGTAGAAAAGCCAACTCTTCTTCTAATCTAAAGGCACACCTATGGATTGCAGAACTTAAGAAGAAGAGAAGAGTGGTTAGAGTGGCCAGATGGAAAGGAGGCTCAAACAGCTGTATCTTTAGCAATGGTATAGAAGAAGGATTTTCACCAGGAGTAGTTCACCATGCAGGTAAGACTGCTGAAATGTCCTTTTCCATGGTATTATTACAAGCGCAGAAGCCCTGGTTTCCTTTGCCTCTGGTCACTCTACAAATGGACCACAGACACAAGGAAAGTGAATTAGTCAGGTATTATATTTGAAAGATTCAAGGTTAAAGAGCTAAAAAACATAATATTTTTGGTTTAAATTTTGCACAGCCTGTACATCATTTATACTTTGTTGGACACAGTTTGTGCAAAGCTTACATTAGCAGACCATCACTGTGCCAATCACTCTTAATTTCACTTAAATTTGCCATTTCTCCTTCATTGAATATCTCCCTGTGAGAAGGAGTGTGAAGTCGAAGGCACCTCAAGAAGTACAGGTGCTTTCCTGTGTTTTTATCCTGTTTTTCAAGGTAACGGGTCGCAGTCCAGTTTAAAGATAAAAAAAAAGCTCAGAAGGGGAAGCAAGAGGTATGGTAGCTGGAAGGATGTCTTTTTCTGTAGTACTATTATACGTGAGAAAGCCCTGGACAGGCCCTCCTCCATCTGGGTACCTTTCAAGCTGCCCAGCAGCTGCCCGTGTGCAGTAAGCAGAGCAGGAACTCTCCCACCTTATAGTTAGATGCATTTCTACTAAAACTGTGGGAATTATTTCTAAATTAGCATGTGTACATATTGTCTATTGTCCTCATTTAGGCTGTGATCCCACTTGGGTTGTTTAAAACGGAATTAATAAAAATAGATGCAAACGCACATTATGTCCGTACCCATTTTTGTTGTTGTTGTTGTTAATTCAGCTTTAAAAAGCAGAGCATGGTGGCAGCGCAGCAGCAGCTGCGGCCGAAAGAAAGGGAAGGAGGGAGGGCAGGGCTCAGTCATTCAGTTGCCCACCCACCCGCACACCCTCTCCACGTTCCTCCTCCCCATGCCTCGGAAGCACCATGGCTGCTTTGTAGGAAGCCGAGCGAGCAAGGCGGCAGCAGTGACACATCCCAAAAGGATGATGGTGGCCAAAATGGCGGGTGGGTAAGGCAGCGGCAGCGGCCGTGGCGGAAAGGAAGGGAGCGAGGGAGGGCAGGGCTCCTGCGGGGAGCCAAACGAGCAAGGCAACGGCAGTGGCACAGCCCGAAAGGCTGCCGGTGGCAAAATGGTGGGCGGCTAGGTGGGCAAGCAGCTGAGTGAGCAAGGCGAGGTAGCGGCAGTGGCAGCAAAGCCCAAAAGGGCAGGCAGGTGGGCAGGCTACTGCAAATCTACCATTTTCAAGGGGAAAATAAAGTGTGTTAAAACAAAAAACTGGAGCGAGAGTCCTTTACGCAAGTGTTTTTTTAATGCATTTTTTTCTTATTTACTCCTCAGAAAGTGTGGGAAGCTAATTTTCAATGCAGACAAACAATTTTCAAAATGTTTTCAACACACAATAAAGTCTCAGTGGGAATGGGGCCATACAGTGACATGTAGAGATATGCACAAACTCCAAAAACTGTGGTTCAGTTTGAAATGGAGCTGGCTGAACAGGCATGCAAGTTTGAACCCTGAAAAAATCATGGGGAAAAGCTCATTTTTAAGGGCAATTGTGGGTGAACCTGAACCGGGTGGTGTGAGCCATTAGAACAAATATCCCATGGTTTGGTTCAAACTGCCTGCAGGTGGTGTTTTGTTCCAATTCAAACCAGGTCAAATCCCAATCAGTTTGACACATACCACCATACTGTTGTTTTCCATATCTCTCCCTGCTAGGGTGTACAACAGAATGGACTAGACGTGTTGCACAATGTCCTGAAGGTCCTGGTGCAGGAAACAATTTTGGACATGCACATATACACAGAGGGAGAATGGAGAAAAAAACAACAACCATAGTGTAAATAGAATATTTCTTTCAGGACTCTTTCTTCCAGAAATTCTAGTTTTTCATTTGCAGAGAAAATTTACCTGAGAACATTCAACAACATATATCTTCTGGAGTGCTGGAGTTCATCACCCGCCCATCTCACTGTGCTATCAGCCTCACTCTCCTGTATGTCTAAACCACACCTAGGTCTACACCTGAACAATGCATATGGAATGTACCTTCTTCATCACCACCACCCAAATCCATTAATACTGCCTAAGTTCTATTAGCCTCTGTGCTGCCCAAAGATGGAAAGAATGCTCAGTTGGTCTAGACTGAACACACAGAAGTCTGGAATCTCACCAACAGCTGGTAGCCTGCCTTGGGGTTAAGATTCAGGAAAGCCCCTTATGGCAAAGCAAAGAATGAATGCGCCATCAGACATTCCCCAAAGCTACACTTCAGTCTAGTCTCCATTCCAGCAGCCAAGCAGCTGTGAAATGCAAGGACAACTAACTGCAGCTGTCCAACAAAATTAATTTTCCTTAGCCTGATCACAAGCTGGATTTCAGATTTCTTGGCCTGCACTTGCATAACTCGCCTGCCACACAATGAGGAATAGTTCACTCCCATTAGCCAGGCTAAAATATTTTCCCCAGGTGTGTGTGTGTGCCAGTGTGCATGCATGCGTGTGCATGTGCAAACGTGTGTGCACGGGCATACATGTGTGTGTGTGCGCACACAGGCCTTATGGAGCAAGGGAAAAGGGAATTGTGATTCAGACTTAGGACACAGGCTAAACTCATTAAAATGACCAAATCTACTTCTGCAACAAAAAAAGTGTTTAACAGCAGTTAAGTTGGCAGGATAACTCTCATTTTGCTACCAAATTCTGAAGGCAAGGGAAGCAGAAATTGGGAGGAAGGGATTATTTCCACTTCCTGTGTTGGAGGCACAAAAACCCATGAATAACTGAGCTGCTCTTTTTATACAGTGTAGTGAAGACACTTGTAGGTAGGCACACACACACACTATGGCACAAAACGATGCAGATAATCATAACAGGCAAGACAATTAAATGTAAGAAAATGTCATATGAATACTCTTAGGGTGTTTTTCCACTGTCACTAGAAGTACCCATTAAGTACCCATTAATGGGTACTTAATGGGTACTTCTAGTGAGAGTGGAAAAACACCCTTAGTGTCCATTTCTCTGTTTTTGTTTTTCTTTGAAAGAACAAGATCCATGAATTGCATTGGATGTCCTATAAGGCAAATACACTAATAATACTGAACCTTAGATTTGCTGAGGACAAAAATTCATTTTAAAAAGGTTTGTTTGAGTGCCTCATAACTCTTCTGGGAGAAATTTTAATTGCACTCTTCAGAGTAGTCTTCGCCCCTCAATTTATCCCAAATCATGTTATGCTAAGAGTGACCTAAATTATATGCCTATATAAATTATATAGTGAGCACTGATCGCCAGTCCAGAGACAAATTAGTGTGAAGTGTCTGAACATGGGTAATACACCTGATTTGGGCCACTCACAAAGGATGGATTTTTAGTCATTTACCCTCCATGAAAGAAACTTCATTAGGCTGCTTGACTTTCCAACTTTCAGAAATACATACCACTGGAACTGCAATGGAAAAAGAGGAAGGACTAAAGGTCCTGATCTTGATTACCTCATCCCATAGCTTCAGTTTAATAAAGAGGTGTTTCAGCAATGTACTGATTTCTTTTCACTTAATTGCAAGTCTTCTTAAAATTAAAAAAGAAGAAGAGTTGGCTTTTCTACCCCACTTTTCTCACCCATTTAAGGAGACTCAAAGTGGCTGACAAAGCTTTCTGTTGAGGTGGGTGGGCCTGTGAGGTGGGTTTAGTATTATTAGTGTATTTGCCTGTGAGGTGGGTGGGCCTGTGAGAGCTCAGAATAGAGTTGTGACTAGCCCAAGGTCACCCAGTTGGCTTCTTGGAGGAGGGCGGAATCGAACCCGGTATTCCCAGATAAGAGTCCAGCTCCCTAACCACATTAAATAGATACATGAATTTTAGTTTATTAATTGCATCTATTTCAAATCTTTCCTCAAGGCAGCACACATTATTCTCATCTTATCCTCACAAGCAACCTGTGAAGTAGATTAGGCCATTGGCCCAAGGGCCAATGGTAAAAGACCCCCCCCCACACACACACACACACTGTGCTCCACACTCTACTCGTTCTCAAGTGATGATACCATATAAGGACAGCCCATTTTCTCCAAAATGTTCACTGCATGGTGTCATCTTTGGTCATTTGAGGTCTCCAGGCAGACAGGATAAGGCTTCCAGACTGTGAAATGAAATGTCCCACCTGCTTACAACTTACTCATCTCAACAGAAACACATCCTGTACTCTGAAAACTCTAGATGTTCAGATGACTGTGCTGAATGGTAGAATTAAGGGTTAAAAACAGGCTACAATCTTACAGGGAGCTGCAGAACCACTTCACCTAATTATTTAACCATACAAAAAGCAATTTACATGTGTATGCAATGTGTATATAATGGGCTGCCAAATCCAGATCCCCCCCCCCTCCCTGCCAGGACTCAGCTTCCGGATTCTGTTACCCAGGAAACGGCTGATGACATTGCAATCACCTTAAAGCCAAGCGGGGAAATTCTCTGCTTTAGGTGTTAGGGTTGCCTTCTCCTGTTACCAGGGAAACACAGAACTCTGAGATGAGGTCCTGGCAGATTAGGGAAGAGCTGACGCTCAATGTGATGTTGTCTTTGTTTTTAACCTTCTCTGAGGCATCTCCTTCTGGAAGGAAAGATGGCAGCAAAACTGTATCGAAGGATGCCTTGTAGTGGGAGTAGAGATTAATGCTTCATTATCCCTTTTGATTGCTGTTGTAACCTGCCCTTCAGATCACCTGGACTTTTTCTCCATTACTGGATGGTGCTGGAATTCACCGTTTTTGCAAGTTGAATCTTAACAGCATAAGCATCTCGCTATGCTCTAGCCCTTCTGCTGTCTATACCAGCTCATTGTTTCTTCAAAACATCCCATTATCTTGAAGTTGGGAGGTTCAACTGCAAAAGCAGCAAAGAGCAACAGCTATAGAGAATGCTGCTTTGGAGGGCGGAACTTACTCAAGATGAGCAAACAGTGCTATTACAACACTCTTGGCATGAGCGTTCTTGAGGCTCCCTGCTTATGGAGGGAAGAAGAGATTGTCGGTGCAGTTTTCTGAAAAACGGAAGCAAACCTTTCCACTTTCATCAGGAGCAACAACAGTATACATTCCCCATGCCCTTACAATTAGAAGCACTGGCAAGAAACCTCTACATGCAGCCACTGGAAAGGAAGAGCTCCCAGCTGAGAGCAAAGAGACAGTTAAATGACACGTTCGGGAGTGGCAAGATGGCAACCTGACAAATGAGTCGCTTGGACCAAAACCGCTGTGGGTGACTCTGAAATGGATTGAATAACATTGCAAAAATAAATCCCTGGGCAAGAGCGACTCAAGAGTGTCACACATGGGACACCACAGCACCCTTCAGCATTCCAAGGAACAGCTGCTGAAACGCCTTGGGGCCGGATCAGCATGACAGCATGTGCGCAAAATATAAACAGGCAAACAAAATGTAGGGAGGCCTCAAAGCTTAATAGTCAAGCCTCTTGCTGTTGCTGCTTCTCCAGCGACAATCACATCAAGAAAAAAGTGTGCAAGAGAAATGCAGATTCCCAAGCAGCACATCTGGGAGGGCTCAGAGGCTTAACATGCAACAGCGATACTTGTATCATCTGGTTATAGAGCAACAAAGCCCTGAGCCCAGTTTTTTAGCTGCAGCCATTCACTTTGATGACTGTTATCTTCATCCTTGTTCTCCATGTAGATCTAGGTGGCTATTCTGTGCATGCTTCTTAAGATTGTAGCACACCTGTGACAGTTTCTTTTTTCTTAACCCTGCATGAACTTGGAACTGAATATTATTAGAAAAGGAAGAGCTCAAATGCATTCATTCTGATTAGGCCAGATGATCAGGCAGTCCTGTGATTTGAATTAAGCCCAGAGTGAAAGGCAGGAGATGAAATTAAATTAAGGATGTGGAGGAAACTGACAAAAGCTCAAAACTCAATGTTATTATTATTATTATTTTAAAAAATTAAGGCCACCACTAGGCAGCAGCTGGATATTTTGCTAGCAAGCGATAATGTGAAATATCATCCTTCCACCATTATCACCTGACAGTAGACAACACTCCATGTGTTTTAGTGAGGTATCCATCTGGACCTTTGGCTGCACCAAAAACTTGGAAGTATGCATTGCCACCACACGGTTATCAATTTTGGCCTCTGCACGTGCCTGGAGGACAGAACAACAACGGTGAGCCAGTTTGGTCTAGTGGTTAAGGAGCTGGACTCTTATCTGGGAATACCGGGTTTGATTCTGCCCTCCACCATTAAGCCAGCTGGGTGACCTTGGGCTAGTCACAGCTCTATTCTGAGCTCTTACAACCCCACCTGCCTCACAGGGTGTCTGTTGTGGGGAGAAGAATAGAAAGCTTTGTCAGTTGCCTTGACTCCCCTTAAATGGGTGAGAAAAGCGGGGTAGAAAAGCCAACTCTTCTTCTCCTTCCGTAAGATGAGTAAACACACTATTTACTGGAAAACCCATTACAAGTGTTGGGTTTTTCATGCATTTTAGCAAACGTATCGCACAGCTATGGTGGGGTTGCTTATAATAGTGCGATATTCCCCACATCTGGAGAAGGCTTAGCAAAAAAGACACTATGCATTTCATTGTCAAAAATACTGAATTCAAGTCTGAGCCTCGGATTTTAATTCTTATATCATAATGATCGTGGTGCAGTGTTACCAGTCTTTTAGACTCCGTGCACATCTGGAATTTTGAAATGTGGGTGTGAGGATACGGCTCCCTCTTTTCCTCCAGCAATGAATGGGATATGAAAAGCCCTATGTGAACCAAAGGTTCTCAGGGGAACTGATGACTCTTGTCCATATTCTGCAGACTTCTTCTTCAAGTTGCAAACCCATGTCACTGAGGCATTTCTTGGTAATAACTGGCTCTTCTCTGAAGACATTCTCAAAAGCCTTGTTTGCAAACACAAATACAATATAAAATACAATATAAAATGAGCTCATTTGTAAATTCGAGCCACTGGTCCACAGCACACTCTCCAATGATCATGGAAGAGACCACTTTTGCTTCCTTTTTGCTCGTTGGTTTTCCTTATTCCTTCCCCTGATTCTGGCTGCCTACAAATAGCAAGAAGCAATCCAAGATCTAAGCAAGATCCTACGATTGCCTCTTCCTGTCACCCACCAGACGCAAGGAGCAACCTGGCAGTGAACTTGACATCCTGTGGACAGATTTCACAGCAGAAATGACTGGGGCTACCAGAAACAGCCAAGCATCCATCTAATTCCTTTTGTTGTTTTTTATGTGCTTGGCAGCTTCATGGAAGTTCCAAAAGCTGCAACTACTAAATATGTTCACATTCTTTGGGGTAAGCAGGATTGTTATGGGAATCCCAAGACTGTTGTTGTTGTTGTTGTTGTTGTTTGTATTGCAATAAGCACTACACTGGGAATTGTCATGAAGATGTCTGGCATTCCCAGTGCAAGATCCTGAGAGGATCCTGGGTTTAAACTACACACCTGGAGGAGCCTCAGGCCTGCTTCTTTGTCTCTGAACAAGGGCTGGTTGCTACACAAAAGACTCATCCACAAGCAGAATCACTCAACTCCACCATTCCCAACCTGATGTTTTCTTTTGCCCTAAAGCAACCTGATTTAGCCTTTTATTAAGCTGCTTTTTAAAACCAGTTACTCAATGGTGTTCATAATAACCATGCTCCTTTCTGTTCTTTCATCATGGGAAGCCCCCACATTCTTCAGATGTTCTAAGTTACCCTCAAAGCTCATTATCCCATAGTCAGCAAAGAAGAATTCCTCAGGTTCCCAAGGCAGGCAGGATACAGGACAGCTGCCGGATGCACATCACGCCAGTCTTAAAAGAGCTGCACTGGCTGCTGATTTGCTACCAAGCCCAATTCAAGGTGTCAACATTAACTTATACCGCCCTCCTGGTTGTACCACCACCCTCATCAGCAAAAGGGGTGGGCACCTGGGAGAGGGGCTTCTCAGTGATGTCCCCTAGGCTATGGAATAATCAACCCCACAAAGTGTGTCTACACATTTAGGAAGGCAGTGAAGATCCACCTCTTTGCCTTGGTCTTTGGTTAAATACATAGTGTTGTTTTAGGGTGTTTTTCCACTGTCAAAAAGTACCCATTTTTGCACCCATTTAGGACCCATTTGGGTGTGAGCCGGATGATCCCATTTCCACCACAGCACCCATTTGGGACCCAATTGTTTCCAGTGCCGTGGGGGAAATCCAGATCTAATGGGTACATTTTGGCCTTTAATCTGGATTTTCTGTAGACCCCATTAATGGGGTCTACAATGGGATCTTCTGCCAGAAAATCCGGATAAAAGGGAGCCTGTTTCCACTGGAAACAGGCAATGGGGTCCAAAGGAGGCTAGGGGGAGGGGATGCACCCACTGGGGGCCCCCTAAACCTAGGCTCCGAAGTCTTCTTCAAATTGACTTCGAAGTCACTTCGAAGTCATTTTGAAGTCTGTGCAAAATAGCTCCAGAGGGCCTCTGAAGTCTGTGCTGATCTTCGGAATGAACTTCGAAGTGACTTTGAAGTAACTCCGAAGTCATTTCGAAGTTCACTCCAAAGATTAGCACAGACTTCAAAGGCACTCCGGAGCTATTTTGCATAGACTTCGAAGTGACTTTGAAGTGAATTTGAAGACTTCACCCTCCTGCACCCCAAAACACCTGGGGTAATGGACCGACCCCTTGTGGGTCGATCCGGATTCCCCACATGGGTGCAAAGCTGTTTCCTCAGCAGGGGTGTTAGCACCCATTACTAATGGGTGCTACACCTCCTGTGGAAATACATTGGGTGCTTCCCTTAATCCGGATCTACTAGATCCGGATTAAGGAATGTACCCATTCCTTAGATCCAGATCTTCTTAGATCTGGATCTAAGGGCTGCACTGGAAAAACACCCTTAATGTTGTATAATTTTATCTATCTGCCTTTCTATCTACCTTTCTTTCTTTCTATCTATCTATCTATCTATCTATCTATCTATCTATCTATCTACCTATCTATCTATCATCTACCTACCTACCTACCTATCTATCCTACCCAGAAACCGGGTATAGGGTGGGATAGATAGATAGATAGATAGATAGATAGATAGA
>MTQE01001280.1:783000-797059 GCA_014337955.1 Aspidoscelis marmoratus
CAGATAAGAGTCCGGCTCCCTAACCACTAGACCAAACTGGCTCATAGGGAGGCGGCTGCTGCTGCTGCCACTGCCACCTTTCTGCCTTGGAGTAGCTTTCTACTTGCTTCCTCCTCTTCTCCCCCTTCGCACTTGCTTCCTCTACCCTCGTCTCTCTTTCCCTACCTGAGGACCCCTTCCTGCCTCTCTCCCCTCATTTTTTCTCATCCGACGACCTCCGCTCTTTCCCTGCCTGCAGCTGAGAGAGAAGGTCAGGAGGGGTAAGAAGCAGGGCCCAGAATATGTTGGGGGGGGAGCCAGACTCCTGCTGCGGCCGCCGCTGCCTTTCTCCTTCTGAGAGTTTTCCGCTTGCTTCTTTCCCCTGCACGACTTCCAAATCTCTCATCTCTTTCTCTGCCCTCCTCACCAAGAAGCAGAAACAAACCGTAAAGGAGGAAGCGTGCATACGACAGAAAGGAGAAAGGGTGATCTGGAGGAAAGATTTTCTCAGCAGAAATGGCAGCAGGCAGGGATCGCTCTCTTTCATGGACAGATTTATTTTTTCACAGTGCTACAGTCTTTAAAATCCAGTCTGCACCTCCTCAAGGTATCACGGTGAAAGTGGTAGAGCCGGAGGTCTGAAATAGTGCAAGATTGCCACACCTGACTGCCCCACTTCCTGCCGTTTGGTCCTCCTCCGATTGTCTGTTCCTGTACCAGGAAAGGGGGGGGGGGGAATGGCCGCTCACAGGCAGGAGAATAAATGAAGAAGGGAAAGAAGGTGTAGAAATGACAAGATAACACTCACCCTCCTGAATACAATGCCACAGGGGGATCCATGTGGCAGCAAGGAAATTCAAAGAATGGAGTTTGATTTCCGTACCCATGTGAAATCAGAATGGAATCTAATAACTGGGATGGCATCTAATAACTGATAGAAGAGGGAAGGGAATTTTGTACGAGTGGTGGTGAGAAGAATTGTTTCCCCATACTGAACACTGGAAGAATGAGGAGTGGGAACAAGCAAGTTCATTTTGAGACCATATTATGATTCAGATGTGGAAACAATGGGAACATGTACTTGATCCATGCTCCCCCACAATATGGACTTTCCAGGCAATGTCAGAATGCACCCCATTTGTCCCCAGGATAATACATTTGTCTGCTGAATGTGGCCTATGCAAAACAGGTCCAGTCGGACCCCCAAATCCACTGATTCGGTAACCAAGGTTTCAGTTAACCGCAGTTACCCAGCTCTATGGCACCATAAGGGGAAAGCATCTAGAACTTGAAAGCCTTTCAGCCTCCATAGAGTGTTTGAATAGGCACCTGACAGCACTAGGGCCCATCCCAAAATGTAAGGAGGCACGTGGGAGGTGGGCAGGAGGTGTCCGGTGGCATTGTGTGCCTATTCCAATGCTCTCCAAAGGCTGAAATAGACCTTCCAGAGGCCAGAAAAGCACTTCCGGTTCCGGGATTGCACAACCCTAGAACGAGAAGGCCTGTCCGTGATTATCCACAGTTTCAGGTAACCACAGGAGGAGCCAGAACGTATCCGCAGCGGATACGGAGGTCCGACTGTATCTTTGCCCATCATCTGCTAGCCCTTTGGTACAACTTGTGCAAATAACAACAACTACAACAACAACAACTTGCAAGGATAACCCATTTGGAACTAATCCATTTCACTGGAGAAATTTGCCGAGTTGATCGCTCCCATCTGCATTTGGTTTAGACCCTGCTGATTCCCTCAAGAGGTAATGAAGAGGAAACTGTAACCTTAAATCAAGTTTGCAATTTGGACATCAGGAGAGAGCCTGGCAGTGGTCACACCTTCATTTTAAACCTTCTTCTGTCCATTACTGTCCATTTTATTTGTAGATTTTCCATTCAGGAAAGTCCAAATGGAAGATAGAAAGTCCACTAATAAAATGGCTAGAAGTGAAAAAGTATGTGCAGTCACATCTGAAGATGGACTGAAAAAGGTTAAGAGAAGGTGTGACCATGGCCCCCGTGAAGGTGCTCATGTTCCCCACTTTCCCCAGCCAGAAAAGGTATTTCTTGCTAGGAATGCTTTCCTCTATTAAGGAACAGATTTTTGAAAACACGTTTTGTGATACTGTAAAAGAGATGAAGTCTTTCCAGATCTAAAGGATAAAAAAAAGGCTTGGATTTCCCCTGAATGCCACTGTAACTATGAGAGATACATTAAAAAGCAACATTAAAAAGCAACCCTCCTGGTTTTCCACAGGAGAAAGTTCAATTGTCAAGTTATTACCTTCCCCCTCACCCTCTCCCTCCATTTTAAAAGCAAGCTTGAAGCCCTTTTCTCACAGCAGCTCCCTTTTAGCCCTTCCAATTTGAAAGGGAGAGATCACTTGCGCTGTCTGTTCTTTTACTCTGCTGCTTCAGCGCAAAACTGCTGCCTTCCCAGTAACGTGAATGGAGGGAGGGTGCATCCAATTTGAAAGGGAGGGTGAATGCTTTGTCCTGTGTCTGTTTTTTTCACTCATTCTGATCGGGGGTGGGGGGGCTTACAGGGTTTGCACAAGAGCTGGAGATTAAAAGATCCTGTTTCTCCGTGCTGAAGATTTGTGCAGTTTGAGTGGGAACAGCAGTATTCAAATTCAGCCTGTGTTATCTGCAAGCCAATGAGGACACCCAGAATGTGCACTTGGTCCTGAATCCAGATTTTAAAAGCCCAATCCAGATTTAGAAAGTCAAGTGGGAATGTGGCCTAACGGCTTCTTCCCCACAGAATACTTGCAAGTTGAGGGTTATTCCAAGTGTTCAGTACAGCCAACACATTTCGGAGTCTACTCCAATCCCTTTTCCTTCCATTAGAGGACTGTATACTCAGCGGCCAAAACTTCCTGATAGATGGGTTATGCAGAATCCCAGGCAGCCTTCTGTCCCCGTGTGCGCACACGCGTTGTGCACATGTGCACGTGCACTAATTACTTTGTTTAATCACGCTGCATTGCCTGAAACACGATTTCTGATAAAGCAGTGTCACACAGCCAGCAAGCTGCCATCTGGGTACAGCCTGAGCAACACCTAATTATTTATTTTTAAAAAAAAAATAATTAAAAGCTGTTCTGGCCAGACCAGAACTGTTTGCAAGCCAGCATCTACAGATGCTTGAGCAGAGCACCAGGCAAGTTGCCTGTAATTTGACCCAACGGCTGTCTTCTTCCTTTGCCTCCTCCACGCTGACCTAGAACTGACAAACACTCTCGGCCTCCTCCAGCCTCGGGGAGGCCTGGCCAGAGTGAATGGAGCTCATTATGCAGACGATTAGGCATGAGAAGCCAGCAGAGCCCCCACCGCCACCCCCTGGGCCCGAGGAGCCTCTCCCAGTCGGGGTCAGAGCTGGTCTGCCAAGGCGCTGGCTTCCTCCTGGCTCCACTGAGGAATGTTCCAAGCAGCAGCTACAGGCCAAGCCAGGACACAATGTGCTAACTCCACTCCCAGCACGCTGCACCCGGCAGGACTAGCCTCTCCTCTGCACAGAAAGGGTGAGGAGCCAAAGGGATTACTCAGCACACGGAGGAAGGAAGTAGCCTCAGGCAAGATCAGGCTGTTTGTCTGATGAAGCCAGGATTTCTGCTCTAGTTTGTAACAGTTTTCCCTGGGTCTGAGGCAAAGGAGATCTTCCCTGCTACACACAGACACACAGACACACTTTGCTACCTATGTACTCTTTAGGCCTACAAGTCCCTGCCTGAAATAGTATACAGCAGGCCTCTGATCCATTGAATCACAGCAGTTCTCCAGGGCTACGTTCCCACTGGTCAAAAAAATATAGGTTTTAATCTGGATATATATATATATTTTACCAGTGCTGAGGGCTCCCTACAGCCATCCTGACTGCATTGGGGTGCCATTCCCCCACTGCCCCTTGTTCCTGCGTCTTTTGTCACCATCCCACTGCTTGCCTTCACCCACCATTCTCCAACAGATGGAGGAAAGGGGTGGGGAGGAAAGGCAAGCACTGGGGGAGATTAGGAAAGACAAAGAGGTGGGAAGAAGGTAAATGGCAGGTGGCAGTGGAGGAGGTCAGCATGGGCAGCGTTCCTGTTAATAAGTATTCTGATTTTAACAGGATTCTGCAGAGTCCTGCTAAAATCCAAACAGGGATTCCCAGGGATTATCGGACATATAGTCCACAGAAATGGGGGAATCCTGTCAAAGTGTCAGGACATTGGACCCTCAAGCTGGATTTAGGCCGGACCAAAGGGCCAGTGGAAACACAGCCCAGGTCTTGACAAGAAGAAGAAGAGTTGGTTTTTCTGCCTCACTTTTCTCACCCGTTCAAGGGGACTCAAGGAGGCTGACAAAGCTTTCTATTCTTCCCACAACAAACACTCTGTGAAGTAGGTGGGGCTGTGAGAACTCACAAGAGAGCTGTGACTAGCCCAAGGTCACCCAGCTGGCTTTATGTAGGGGTGCTGAACCAAACCCGGTATTCCCAGATAAGAGTCCGGCTCCTTAACCACTAGACCCAGTAGTCCCTATAACACTTCTGCATAGAGATGTCAAGGACTGGAGATGTCTGGAGGTTACCAGAGCATGGATAACTGTGGCCAAGTCATCTCTGTCCAGAAAAGGCCTCAACTGACGCACCAGCCATAGTTGGGAACAGTCACTCTTGGCCACAGCCTCCATCTGAGCTTCAAGGGCATTACAACCCCATCGAAGACAGGATGTCTCCCAACTACATGGACCCAAGAACCCGTGACACACAGTACCTCTGTCTGGTCTGGATTTAGCATCGTCCAAAGTGCTGTCCTTGATCTCATACTGAAACAAGTATTTATTTAGCATCTTTGCCAGTCTTGTCCTTGGCTTTCCCCCCTGCCTAACGTTGCCCATGTTCAATCACCTTTTTCCAGTGCTTTAATTTGAATTGGAACCCCTTCAGCCCGACTTCAAACCCAGATGCTTTTTGAGCATGTGCGGAGTTCACCTGATTTCTAGCTAAAAGAAGGCTTGAACCTCTGTTGCCACTCTCTTTTTGGAAAGTAGGTGTATCCAGCTGCTGCCATCTCGTCCCAAAATAGTCACCATAGCAGTTCCTTTCAAGCAAAGGATGTGAATCTTCAGGACAGCATGTAGCAAACATCTGCTGTTTGCAAGAAGAATCTGTTACTTTCTAGGAAGCAGTTCTCTAACAGGCTCACTATGTATAGCTCAGAATGCTCTAAGTGAGCGAGCGAGGGAGGAAGCTTTATCAACTTTTCTTGCCCAGTGATAGGGGGACAACGTGGATGGAGAGACTCACAGTAACAGAGATGGGGCCCAGCCAAATAAAGGCTCTCCATTACAATCTAACAGAACACGTATTACCTGCTTCTTGGGATGGGTTATTGAGAAATGCATACATACCACATACATGAACCATTTTTAATTTCTTTCACTTTCCAACTGTTTGTCCATAGTTCTTGGGCAAAAAAGGACCACCATCAGCAATTCGGGATCCTAATCTACAGTGGGAAAAGACTACGATCCAACATCCTGCCTTCCAAAGACACAGAACAGGTATCTTCCTTTGTGCTTTGCAACAAGAGAAGCAAGTGTCACTGTAGGACTCAAATGTAGTCACAAGTGTTTGATGCCATCCCTTGCTAGTTTTGACTGGCAAAAAAAAATGGGCAACTTGTATATTCTCAACAAGGAGTCTGAGAACCAGCAATCCAATGATTCACTTAGGCCAGGTTCCCACTGGGCAATTAAACCTGGATTCAAACCAGGTTTTTTAAAGATCAGCAGCAAGGACTTTCCTTTTTTGCATTCTCACTCCTAGCTTATAATGCGGACTTGCAGGGGAGAAACCTCCTCCCCTCTCTCCTCTGCCATACCCTGACTTCATTAGGGAGGGCGATTGAAACCCCACCCTCTATATAAGCCTCTCCCTGATTCACATGATGGAGTCCTTTGGTAGCAATTCTTCAAGACTGCTTGATCAGTGATCTCTGTAAAATGCTGTAGGTTAAAAAACAAGCACAGGGACTGCAGGCTTTGTTCACTTCTCCCCCATAGCACAGCTTCTCAGTTGAAGAAAAGATCAAACGCGGATCAGAGCAGTGCAAAATGGTGGGGGGGGGAAGGAGGGAGGGAGGGAAACAGGCTTTTACAGCCGATAATTGTGCTGGATTGTGACTGCTGCTCAGTGCAAAATGGTGGGGCTCTATGCAAAAAGACATGAATGCATGGAAGAAATGAGAAAGTAACAAGAGCTGATACACTTTTGCAACCCCAGGGTTGCAAATTTTTATTACCCTGACCCCTTGTTATAAATGTTACAATAGGCTCTGTCTCCCCTTCTTTTAGGCAGCCCAATGGCAGAGAGCCAGGCACAGGAAATCACGGCTTATCACTGGATCAGGGGAAACTAAAGAGAACATCCCTAAAGCAAGGTTCCCTCCCTCCCCCGCAAAACCGCTTGTATTCCCTTTACTAAATAGTGAGGATTATTTCTACATCCAGCAGTGAGACCTCTTTTGATTCGAATATAGAAAATCCATGTTTGGAGACCTTTAATCCTCAGAAACTGTGGATTCTTTGGAACCTTTCCAAACGATTTCAAAGCTCTTCAAATCTTGAATGGAACGCTGCCTTATATTCATCTGTTTTGGGGTCTGTGATGTGTTTTCCCCCAAACCTCACTCTCAGCTGGGACAGGAAGGTTGCCACTACACCACACCTGTACAGCCCCTCCTGACCCAGTCCTAAGCGTTTGGCTACAACGGCTGCCCTGCTCCCAGGCTTCGAAGCCTTCAAAGTGGGGCTGCCCTCTTCCAGTAGCACTTCCTGTTTCTCCACCAAAATGCCTCCCATATGTTTGCTAGTCCACTGATAGACTGTTACAGTATAGCAGTACAATGTAAAAGGCAGGGCCCTGGAGCCCTTCCTAGCACAAACTAATTACAGAAAGGGTAAGTCCAAGTTCTCATCTGCAAGTCCTCATTTTAACTAGTAATTGAAATGAAGCCACAGAGGGAAAAATACTTCCAGGAAGCCCAAGACTGAAGTGGGGAAACTGCACAATCAAGTGACAACTGGTCCGAATAGCCTAACTTCCGAACATACATAAATATGCTGCCCCATCCTTCCAACTGCTCAAGCCTTTTGCTTACACTATTAGCCCACATTTGTGAAGTCCCACTTCCTCAAAACCAGGTTCTGGCCTCAATCAGCAGTAGGATTTGCATCCAAGCACTGGAATGTTTCTATTTTGCAGGGACCTATTGGGACAAAATGCACCCTCTCTACCCGTCTTTTGAGAAACTGGAAATAATTCATTTACATCTCATTTCCCTGCATCCAGCACTCCCAGAGCGTTATTCCAAATCAAGCATCTTGCCCTGCAAGAGTTAAGGCCCGAGGCGGCATTTCTTTGTCCTAAAGCCCCCTCCTGTTCACTGTGCCTTTCTTTTAGCTTGGCCGAGGGAGGAGGGAAGGAAGGTTCTTGCCTGCATCCGTCTAGCAACTAAACCCCTGTCGCCATGGGGGCATTAGCACCATTACTGCAGCCTGCTCCCCAGAGAAGAGGGAGTGGATCAAAGGTTTTTAGCTGCAGACGGCTCCTAGGCGGATCTGGAGCGTCTTCAAGGCGGCCACTTGAGGTTACAAATGTACTTTTGGCCTGCAGCTCTAAAGTCAAAAAATGTGCAGGGAATTTATTCCTGTTAACCCCTGACTGGCAACCATGAGTTTCCTACACATGAAAGGAGAAGCAGGAAGAAAAGTAAAGCATTTCTTCTTTTTCTTTTTGCCAGCAACTTTTTCCCTCTCTCATCTTTCTTGCATATGACACTCATGGGGGCATTTTAAAATTATTATTCAAAATTCCCTTCAACATTTCACGGATGAAAACAGAGATGCTTGAAAATTAGTGTCAAACCCTCATTTCCATGCCAAGGATTGCTACCAATTAACCCACACACACACATATTATACGTTGCTGAGGGCTCTTTTCAAGTCTGCCATATGCTGCCTTTATTCTGCAATTGCTTGTCCTACCCTGGCTTTTTGAAGCAAGGTAAGTGAGGCAGCGCAACGGAAAAATTCAGCTTTAATTATTGCTGCTATTCCCATCATCTTACATGGCAATTGATACTGCAATACCCAGAAGTAAGTCCCATTAACCCAAATAGATCTTACTCCCAAGTTAACAGAACTGGAGGCTTACAAACACATCTAGATATGATTTTATTTTTGCTATTCTTTTACAGATACCATTTTTTACCCAAGAAGCTTAAGGAAGCAGAGATAAATGTCCCCTCCCATATTATCCTCAAATCAAGCTTGTAAGGTGGGTCAGCCAAGAAGCCATGAGTGCCCTCAAAGTCACTCAGAGGCTGCATCCCCACTGCACAATTTAGTATGGCTTTAAATCCGGATAGATTTAATCCGCATTGAGCTGCGTTATTTCATGACCACATTTATAGTTTATTGTGCATATTTAGGGGGGACCCCCCCTCTTCTGCATCGTACCAAGACTTTAGAGGGTGGGGATCGGACCCTCCATGCGTAAAGCAGCAAGGAGATGGGATGAAAGAAAGCTCTGATCCTTATCTCTTTAAAATCAGACTCTCCATGCATAAAGCTGCAAGGGGATGGGAGAGGAGAGATAAAAAAGGGTCCCTCTTCTCTGCAATTGCCAGAATCTCCCTGCTGTTACAATGTAATGTATCTCTAGCCATTGTAGCCAAGAGAAAAAGAAGAAGAATGGGTGATTATGGGGTCAAGGGGAACTAAAGAAAATGCCCCTTCCTGCCCCCCCAAAAAAACCCTGTGTCTTCCCATTCACAAAAAGCAACAATTATTTCTAAATCCCGTTGTGAAACTTCTTTTTATCTGAATATAGATAGTAGGCATTTGGGTTAGACTCATATTCAAACCTGCTCCATAGAGAAACATTCCCATAATTTTAACAGAGCTCTCTATCTGCCCAGTATCAGCTTGCAGAGTTCTTGCTGCACTGTAACTAGTAAGCTATAATTCAATATTTGTTCTCTTGCTAGAATTTGCCATTGGCTACAATTTGAGTGAATTATTGTTGTTGTTGTTGTTAAATTAATTACTTTATAATTTCAAACAGTATACACATTTCTCAAATTTAAATTACCAATATCCCTTACATATTTTACTTCTTTTTCATTGAAATACAGTTGTTTTCCTTTCCCTCCCTCCCTCCCTCTCTCCACCCCAGCCAGGATGCTGTTCCCAAATTCCACTTGTTTCCACAGTGAAGATTGCTTCTATCGTTCCTTGATCCAGTGGGTTCCCCACCTTTCTCCTCAACTAGGTTAATACTCTCCTCCGATATTGTAGTTTGGTGCCCCATACATCTTAATCGCCTTTCCCTTAGGAAATCAAAAAGCATTTGTTCTGCTATGTAATTATGCCATTCCTTTAATTTCCTTGGGGGTTTTCCAGTTCGTTACAATAACTGCCTTTGCTGCCATTAAGAGCTGATGTATAATATAGTGATTTGAGTGACCAGTTAACAAGCTTGCGCTATTCTATTCCCTGGATATTGCTGCTGCCCATTTTAAAAATCTACTGCCTGCTTCTTGTTTCTTTGCTGTTATAAAGTGCTGTTTTATTTTTGTTCTGGTTTCATAAAGATTATCAAACTTGAATCATTTTAGCCTCAGAAATCCTTCCTCTACCCTATCCCTGTGACTCTACCCTAGCCAACTGCATTCCAGCTCTGGTAGTTCATGAAACCAACCTATTTCACCTAAGATCGCCAGGAATGAATAATATCTCCACCAAAGCCAATTGGATCCTTGAGAAAGTGAGGACTGTTCCTCATGACTGATGAGGGGCAGAAAGAGGTAATTATAGAATGTTTTTAGATCTTATGTTCCCTGCTGATGTTTGGGGGGAGCAAAAACGAAAGAAAAAAATAAAAGCACATTATGAAAACTGTGTTTGCACTCTAGGGATGTGCACAGATATTCGTAACATTTGAAATTCAGCCAGATTTGGACATTCAAATTCAAATTGAATGTTGGCTCCTTCGAAGACTGATATTTGAATTCAAATTGAATGTTTTGATACAATTGTATGAAGCTTTGTATGGATTCGCATGCTATTTGTATGCATTTGTATGGGATCTGTATGCTATTTGTATCTTTCATATATAGGATCTGTATGCTATTTGTATGCATTCGTATGGGATTCGTACAGGATTGAGCATTCATATCGACTGCATACCAGTCAGGTTCTTAATGGGGCCTATGGAGCCTGTGCGGAAAGAGCCATTGTCTTCATGTAGTTCATGCAGAGTTTTGATGGTTCAGGAAAGGAATTTTCCAGCTTTTCTAACTGAATCACCTAGAAATAGGGCATTTCCAAGTGGAGGTGAAGTAATACTCATACTGTCCCTTCCTGTCCTAGATTCTTGGCAAAGTCAAGCAACATTTCTGTAGACCAAAGAGCTACAGTGAGAGGAAGGGCATTTCACAGGAGTAATGGTGATATCAATTATTCAGGTCCTATCAGCAATCCCAGAAGCCGCCAGAAGCTACTGCAACCAAAGCAACCTTTCCACAAGCTCTTGGTTAGGGACCATTAGGAAAAGATGTACATAACTCTCCAGTATTCTGTCTTGCTTGTCTTCCACTGCAGGGCAACCTCCAGAAACAGCAGAAGTACTGAGTAGGAAAGCAGCAGGCAAGTCACAAGCAAAGAACTTCACAGAAATCAGAAGACTTAAATTAGAAAATCTTAACTGTACTTATTTTTGCAAGGGTATCCTCTTGCTTTTCTGGAGCAGGCCTATCTCTGTTAGAACAATACTTTGACTTGCTCACAAGAAAGTACCTTGTGGTTTTTGTTTTTTTGTTTTTCCCCCCAACTGATATGTTACATTAGCCATTTCTTTGGACTTGGTTAGGGATGTGCACAAATGTTCTAAACATTTGAAATTTGAATTCGATCAAATGTGGACATTCACATTCAAATTTAAACATTTGAACGAATTTCAAATGTTCGAAAACATTCATTCAAATCATTTGAACGTACAGATAACATACATATTATATATGTATCTATACGAATATCATACGTATCTGTATGCATTTGCACTTATAATATGGAACGAAAACCAGATGCATACGGGATAAAACAGGACGTGTACGAAATACGTACAGATATATACGAATGTTGTCGACATTTGTATCATCAAATTCGAATCTTAACATTTGAACAAATAGATTCAAATGTATTGGATTCGAATCGGTTTTTGTTGCATTCGGATTCTAAATATTCTAATCGAACAGAATGTTTTGACATTTGATTCTACTCGAATTTGAATGCAAAAGAAAAAGAAAAAGCATTTGTGCACATCACTAGACTTGGTACCTATTAATTTGCCCACTCATTCAGCGTGTATGTAGCCCCTTTGACTGCAGCACCAACAGCTGAACATGTCCTGCAAGAAGAGCTCCAAGATCAAAGGTGATGACTCCTCCTAAACCACTGTCATGCCTGCTTCCACCTCCTTCTCCACCCCAAGGAACAACTTAAATAATATGCACACAGCCCAAAACCTGGGAAGGGGTTTGTGTGTCTCTTTACTCATTCACAAACATTTAGAAACAAACCCTTCCTTAGCTTTTAAAGCAACAAAGATCATATAATGGGTAGATGAATGCAGCACACTATAGGCAGAGCAAATCTTTCTGAAGTTATGGCTACAGGTTTTCCAGGGCACTTGCCCATATTGAAGCGTTGAACATTTTGATTCATTTTGTCTTTTGATTCATCTGCTAGTCCATCATGCCAACCTGTCCATCCCTTCAGGCCACACTGGCTTTTACCAGGCCATTTGGGACACTCCCCGTTGCTACTGTGACCTTTTGAAAGATATATAGGTCAATGTTTCAAGCTGTTACCCACAAAGGAAGACTCTGGAGCTAATCTTTCTTGGATATTAGGAGGGAAAGATGGAATCCTTAGCAGTCATGCCTTCTGAAAAGTCCAGAGAAGGACCCCTCTTCTCAGAAATTTGGAAGCTTGGCACATTCCTTCCCTCTAGATCTTAAAAAAATAAATAAATCTACTTGGAAAGGCCTTTTATAGTTGGGAACCACAGTCAGCAAGCTGCTCTACCAGGACCACCTCAATCATATTGGAAAACTGTCCCATCATCAATTTAAGATGACAGGTTGACAAGTCACATGGGACATAATATTGGCTGTCGTGGTTGCTGTTGATTTAAACTGCACTCTGTGGCTGTGGTCACACCTTACCTATAAACAGAACTGAGGCCATTCTCTGATGCCAAAGTGTCTTTCTATTGTTTTCTTGAGACTTTCCTTCCCCTATTGGGATTATCCTGCATTTGGATAATCCCAGCACTGGGTTGGTTTCAGCTGCAGGAAATGGGCCCAGGTGAAGGAGTGCCCATTTCTGCCCAGCTCAGCAGTAGCGTGGAGAACAGCTGGCATGCTTTGATGCTCATAGCTGGAGGGGTGACCTGAGCTGTCCACTACTCCCAGCATTCTGGCTGTGCCACCCAGAGAGCTGCCTTGCCTTGACCTGTCCCAGGAAAGGCATCCCTTCACATGTGCTCACAGCATGGAGTGCAACCAGGTTGGTCCTGTAGTTAGAGTACCAGACTCATATCTCTCAGTCACAGGGTTTGATTCCACATTCCTCCATGAAGCCAGCTGGGTGGCCTTGAGCTAGTCACAGCTTTCTTTCTGAACTCTCACAGCCCTACCTACCTCACAGGGTATCTGTTGTGGGGAGAAGAACAGGAAGCTTTGTCAGCCAATTTGAGTTCCGTACCCTAATCCTTCTCCTCATCTTCTATCCAGTAGAATCTAGGCCTCAGAGCCAGAGGGGACAACCTAAGCTGGCCTGTCTGGCATGCCCTTGCTGACCTACTGCCAACAGTGATGTGGCTGAACCAGCACAAGATAATACAGCATAATATGCTGAGCCTATAATTCGATTACATTAGCCCTATATGAACAGGCCTAAAATGGTCTGAGAATCCAGTCTATTGTAAGACAGACTATCAGGCTATGGTGTGACCATGGCCCATGTATATTCTTTGGTCTCAGGGTGCACTGTAGGAGGGGCATCTTGCTTTCTTTCCCAAAGGTCCATCCTACCCTAGCTGAGCTCATGATCTGTTCTCATAAACACTTATTCCAAAAGCAGGTACAAATGCCAATGACTGGAGATGGGGTGGTGGGACCTCATCTATGCAAATTAGTCATTTTTTTCCCTGTAATGAATGGCAGAATAAATTTCCAATGTCACACTTTGCCTAGGAGAACTTCCATCTGGAGGGGTGACACTAAACAGCGGGTGGGCTAGGGAAGAGGGTAGCTTCTACTGTTACAGGTCGGTATGAAGAAAGTTTGTAAAGAGCATAAAAGGAAGGGGGGAAGCATACAGAAAAACATAAGGCCAGGATAAAAATAATGCCAAAAGAAATAGTTTCTGAAATCAAATAGCACCAAATAAATCAAACACCAGTCCTACCAAGAGGGGATCAACAGGGGGAAGGCACGCGTTGAGCAGTCCTGGCTAAAGTTTTAAAACACACATGTGCTGCATTCACAGCTAAGATTTAATCTAGCTTCAGTCCACTTTCAGTGCAAGAGAACACCTCAGCAAAGTGACCAGTCATTTTCTTTTCACGCTATCTATCCCAAAGATGGATCTTCTGAGTTTGACGGTGCCAAAGGAAAACACCTTCTCCCACTCTGAAGGTGGACCAAAAAGCTGATTAAATCTTAGGTGTGAATGCAGCCCTATATGTTCACAATGAACAAATTCATTTTTTTCTTGATTCAATTCTGCACAGCATGATGACAGACTAGCTATTGGTTTAAGTTCTTTAAAAACAGGGATCATCAGAAAAATGCCTGGGACTATCAATGGGCTTCCATCATGAAGCCTCCAGGGTCAAAAGCAGTCTATCTCTAGTGAAGACAAATAGTTGAAGGACAATTGCCCCTTCAGGCAGACTCCTGTTTTTCCATAGCAGCATAATATACTGCAAATATGAATGGATAGAGTTCTGTTTCATAAAGGCGGGGGGGGG
>MTQE01001280.1:807533-856204 GCA_014337955.1 Aspidoscelis marmoratus
GCGAGGATTGAAAATGGTTTGAAACCGAAATAAGCTTGTAGTGGGGATGCGGCCCATAAGTCACAAGCTACCTGAAGTTAGTCTCAGTGGGGACATAGTCCACATGGACAGAATTGAGATTCCCTTTTCCTTTCTTGTTTTGCTTAATACTATATTTAAAAATAAATGAATGAAAGGCAGCCTTTTCACCTGCACCATCTCATTAGGATTGTCTGTGTTACATACTACACTTGCCGAAATGTCTATTTCTACACTGTCATTAAAAGTACAGGAACTCAACCATTAGGATGCAACTAACTGAACCCATGCTCTTTTCCAGGATACACCATTATGGACCTTCTCCTCCCAGTTTTTCATCCCCCCCCTTCCTATTTAAAACTAAATATTATGCAATATTTTCGTACATCTATTGGTGTTTCCCTTTTCTCTACTGGTGATATTCTGCTATGACCATACAGAGATTCATACCTGGAGAATAAACTCAGGTAGTATACAGGAAAATAAAATTTGTAGAAAAGGATGTTAAGTTGGCATAATCTTCAAGTTATTATTTGCATATCTTCTGTGCAGCTGTGAGGCTCTAGCAGGTTGGGAAAGGGATACTTTCGTTGCCACCAAACAGAGCAGCTAGAACTGAGCCGGAAAAACCTGGTCTACCAAGTAGCTCAAGTAAGGATGTGATCAAACGTGGTAAAGGGGGTAGACCATAGGTGAATTTGAGGCTCCAAGGACAAACACAAAAATACTGGATCCTGAAGCCTCTGGTTTTGTGCCCTTTCCCAGATGGGAAATAATAACTCTTGGGGTGACTCATTGTCTGGGTTGCATTGGGCAGGAAGCTAAGGAGTCTCCCATAATCAATTTCATCCTGGAAACAATCAGCCAATCAATCAGAACCATGGAAACCTGGTCTCGTGATGGCCAAACAATGGCAAGCATGGAAGGCGAAGATGAAGAAAAGGTGAAGATGAGGTAGGTTTTCATTTTTAAAACTGTGCAGCACAGGGTTTTTTTATACATTCACATATGGGGTGATACTTTAAAAATGGACACTCAAAAGTCAGGAGAAACGCATGCCTAAAGAGGCAACACTTGGAAGTTAGAGATGATGATGATTGATTCAGAAAGTAGCAAGCTCAAACATGAGATACCTTGACCACTGTGCCATGTGTTGGTAACCTCCAGATTGGGTTACTGTAACACACTTTACATGGGGCTGCTCCTGAAGGTTGTGTGGAAGCTGGATTACTAACAGGTACCCTGGAAGGGCACACATCACACCAGTCTTGAAAGATCTGTACTGGTTGTCTAATTGCTACTGGCCCCAACTGAATTAATGTTTAATACTTTAATGGTATTGTGGCTGAGTAACTAGCTTTACATCTCGTCTTCCTTAGTCAGGCTATTCCAAAGAAACCAGGCCAAGTTCAAATAAAATGGTTTATTAAAATAACAAAGGCAAAAGTTTAGATAAAAAATAAAAACTATTTCTTCACAATACATGTGAAGGACAATCTTCCTAGGTTACAACTTGGGCACATCACAAAACAAGAAAAATACAATAACAGCAGAAGAAATAAGGAAACAACCAGCAAAGCAGATAGACAATTACTACCTACCTTACCTTGTTCTTCCATTATGCTATAGGACATATATAGCAATTTGATACAGGATCAAGTGACCCTACCTTGGCCAATGATAGCCTAACAAACTTGGAAAACTCTAGAAGGTGAACGCATAGTGAACACCTCATGAACATCCACCTCATGTGAACACCTCTGCCCCATTTTCCCCTCCCATCCAAGTTGATAACTCAGCTGTAACTATTTGGGATAGGTCCCTTGGCAGACTCAAGGCCATTGGCTGGTATTGTTTTATCAAACTTGGCCCTTCACCTTCTTTCACAAAGCTTTTCACAGAAAAGTATCAACCCTCTTTATACTAACATGGAGTCAGTTGAGCCACCTTCATGACAAGGCCTTCTCTGTCACTTCCCTAAGGTGGCCACCAGTTTGTGGAAGTCTTCCTCTAGCAACAATGCTGTGTAGGTTTTGACATCTGGTGAGATACACCTCTTCACCCAGGCCACGTGGCTGTCAATTTTCTTTCTATTACTCTGGTGCTGTACTTTTCAGTTTCACAATTTTAAGTGCTATATTTTCATTGTAAACCACTCGGAGACTGATATTATAGGGCAATACAAAAATGTAAATAACAAACAGTAATCTCCAGTGACATGAACAATCACACCCAAGCAAACCACAGGACTAGACTCCAGTCTTCTGTACTCCCCAAGAGGAGGCACCATACAGTTTTTGATTTCTTCTAGGTTCAGCTGGTCTGCTTATTGTCCCTGAGCTTTGGCAAGAGCATCTGGAACTGATGAGCACCTGAGTTAATAAGGGGATAACAGCGCACACAGCCTGGACCACTGCTTGAGGTGAAACTGAAGCCAGCAGCCTGCCCCTATCATGTCATGGGACACAATCCCAACCAAGGCAGGTAAGCATCTGAGGCAGGACTTGTTCTCCACGAAAGGAAAAAAAAATACCAATAATAACTAACAATTTGCTGTTCTTTTATGAGGACTGAAACTCTGTTGTCTGAGGCAGTTACTTCATTCTAATGACAGGACTCAATGTTAGTATGAAAAGGCAGCTGCCTGGATAAAAGTCACTCTGTGTCTAGCAATATTTGTTTGTGGCATTTATCATCCACCTTCCTTCTCAAGAGCTCAAGACAGAGTGCGCCATTCTCGTTCTGTCCATCTTGCTGTCTCCAGACTCCAATGGAGATAGACTAGACAGACAGGTCATGACTAACTCAAGGTTACCCAGTGACCTTCCATGGCTGACTAAGGATTCGGGCCCAGTATCACTACACTTGCACTGGGTCTTATTCTCTCCATGCAGAAGACTCTGGTTCAGTCAAAGGTTGTGAGGAAACTTTTGGGCTCAGATTCCAGAAAGTGACTGTCCAGCAGATAAAAACATCAAATGCCTACAAGGGAACGGGAAGTAAAGAAGACCTCATATAAGGCAGTCTCCTACATTCACGGTTGTCCGTCTTTAGGCATTAGTTTCGCCCTCCAGAAGGTACTATGCTGTGACAAGAGTGTCCTATGCCATTTTCAGGATCATGCAAGATGCAGTACATTTCCTGTAATGATTAGTTGTTCAATGTGCTTTTCAAAAGTAAATTACAAGGATATGCTTCCCTTTCTGTTTTGCCAGCAGAAATGGGCAAGGAGTGCAAGGTGGGACAGTGATCAAAAAGCCGCACCTTAGCCCATTTGAATCGGGATCCAGTGCCCGAGGGACTGATTCCCAGTTCAGCTCAATGGATACAAAGATTTTGATTGGCGCCCTGGCTGAACACACCAGTGAAAGCACACTGACAGAACGCAGCAGCCACAGAGGGGGCAACCTGCATCATGATACTGGAATGGGAAAAGTGCTTTATTTATTCCCCCTTTACGCTCTGGCCCAGATCTTCCCCAACTTGCTTTTTTCTTCCTTGTTAATCAAAGCAGCATATAGCAAGAGAGTTGCCAGATATGAGATAGACTGGTGGTTCTTCAAACAGTTGTACCTTGGCGAAAGAAATGAGATGCAACATATGAAATCCTGTAACGTGCTGCAGCCCATCTCGTCTGCCACGGCAAATGTTGTTTGGTTAATATGTTAATTCCTCTGTCTGTTCTTATAGAAATAAGATTTTATAAAGGTGAAAAATAAAAAAGAAAGATGGCCGCATCTAGTTTAAGATGTGGCACCTATCTTGTAGTTCTCCAAATATTGTTGAATTTCACCCGCCATCCCTCCTGCCTTGCCAGCAGAGACTGGTGGGAGCTGTAGCTCTGAAATGTCTGGCAGGCCACAGATCAAGATGGCAGACACTGTAGATTAGAGTAGGGATGCGCATGAATGTATTTTTTGACATTCGAATCAGAGTAGATTCGAATGTCATAAAATTCGATTCGGATATTTAAGATTCGAATGTCTTAAAATCCTATTCGAACCCATAACATTCAAATCCATACGTTCAAATGTTAGTTTTGTATTTAAAGATACAAATGTTGACAACATTCCTATTTGTTTTCTGTATCTGTGCGCATGCCGGAAAAAAGCCGTATGCATCCCATATTATCCTGTACGCATCCTGTTTTAATCCCGCATTTTAAGTGCAAGATACAGATAATTTTCGGACAGATTCGCATACGACAGATACAAATCTGTGCATTCGAATCATTCAGAAATCTGTATCGGATTTTTGAAAATCTGTATTCAAGTTCGAATGTCAAATTCAGATTTTTGAAAATCCTATTTGAGTTCAAATGTCAAAATTCATCAGATTCAAATAGAATATTCAAGTTTTTGAGTATTCGTGCACATCCCTAGATTAGAGATATGTGAAATGTCTTGGAAGCTTTTTAAAGCATTCAATATGGCCCTGCTCCTCTATACAGGAGCCATGTTTGCTGTTGGTGCATTTCCTTGCTCATAAATGGTTTCATCTTCCAGACTCCTGACTAGGGGCGTGCATGAATGTTTTTTGGCATTCGATTCAAATGTTTGAAAACCCATATTCGTACGAATATATCACATTCAAATGTTGTAAAATTCTATTCGATATGAATCTATTCATGCATATTTGTACAGGCATTTAATACGTATCTGATACGAATAAATGCATATTTGCTGCATTTCCTCAGCTTAACAAACGTCTGAACTATTCATACGAATGTCCGGAAACATTCTTATTCGTTCGAATGTTAACATACGAATATCATAACATTCAATTCGAGTTTGGATGTCTGAATTCCAGCGAATTCGGACGAATTTCAAATGTTCTATTCTTTTTCCCCAAAACAGAACACCCTGTGAGGTAGGTGGGGCTGTGAGAGCTCAGAAGAGGGCTGTGACTAGCCCAAGGTTACCCAGCTGGCTTCATGGAGGAGTGTGGAATCAAACCCAGTATTCCCAGATAAGAGTCCAGCTCCCTCACCACTGGACCAAACTGGCTCACCAAAGTGTCCAGTCTAACAAAGGTAGCCACACAGAGAGAGGCAATACCACCTGGTAAGTTTTGAAAAACACTGGAGACAGCATTTAGCACATGCCTATAGCATATACATATCTAATTAGGTTCTCCAGGGGACAGAGCTCCGGCACCATTAGTGGTTGCATCTGGTCACTCTGTCCTAGAGATGTGCACAATTTTTTTCATGTTCGATTTGAATCAAATCAAATGTGAGGAAATTCACATTCATATGTACAGAGCCCCTTTGAATGTGGAAGGACTTGAATCCTGGCCGCCAATCGCACCTACAAATCTGCTTTGAATGCTTCAAATCCGCTCCCGATCTGCTCTGGATCCAGTGCAGATGGGACTCGGCAGATGCTTTGCCATCCTCCCCATGTTCGCGAATGTGACAAAACTTCAAACGAATGCACAAAAGCATTCACTTTGCATCTGAATGTCAGTCTTCGAATGGAGCCAACATTAAACTGGAATTTGAACATACAAATCTGAATAAATTCAAATGTGGTGAATATACGTGCGTGTCCCTACTCCGTCCTTTTCTTCCATATGTGAAAAGTAGAAAGATTGGCCTTCACACTTCCCAAGACCTCCCTCCATCACGATCTCCCTGTTTTCCAGACAGGCTGAGTGTTATCAATGTTTTCCATCCATCACCAGTGGCCTTCCCCTCCACAATAACCTCACAGCAAAACCCACATGAGGATGGGGGGCCCTGTGCCATAAAGGCATTGGCAGCATGGACATCGTGGAAACAGGTGAAGGTGTGTCTGTCAGCAAAATGTCCTGGAAAAGCATTGCATGGGACTGTGTCCCTCAGACATAATGCCTATTTGAAAAGAGCTGGAAATCAATTCTGCATTGCTGTGTGGTGTGTACAGACCAGCACAGTTCTACTATTTCTCTAGGGAAGCATTTCTCTTTACCACGCTCAGTTCTTTAGGGTGAATCTACAGGAAGCTCTAAACCGCACTGGCATCCTTCTCCATATCCACAAAGCGTATAACAAGCACAAACGCATACGCACACAGGACTGTTCTGCTCACAAGTGACAGCAACCACCTATGACTCTGAGCAATGCTAAAAGGAGTTTTCTCATCCTAAGGATCCAATTTCTGCAACAATCCAAACCTCTGCTCCAGGCATTTCCCAGCATTGTGCATCTGTTCTGTGCATGTGTGTTCCTTCCACACATCTTGCTCCATGCACACTCCATTACGTGCGTTCCCAGGCCTCTGGGCTTCCCCCCTCCTTTCTTTTTTTTAACAGAGCACATAAACCTCATTTCCGTCTTGGCAGCAGCTGGGCCTAAAGAGTCCTTTGCACACCCGGGGCAGACGAAGCAGGGAGAGCGCTGCCAAAGAGCAGCCAAGCAGCGTGTCTGAAACTGCAAGCCAACCGCCAGCCTCAGCCAGCTATCTGGGGCAGCATTGCGTGCGAAGGAAGACTGGCTGGCAGCAAAGGAATGAGGTCGCGAGTAGGCCAGGGGGACGAAAGGAATCCACAGAGAGAGAGAGGGGGGAGAGAAACAGGTTCACAAATTGCAGCCTGCAAAGTCTGTCTCCCACCACTCTTCCTCCTCTTCGTCCTTTCATCCAGTGTCCCACAATGTTTATCTGCTTCCCGGATGGAAAGCCCACAGCTCCTGCCCAATCTAGCCACAGTGGGAGGATTATAACAGCAAATTAACAGAGTTCAAAAGTTCTGCAAACTTACTTTAAATCACAGGACTGCTGGATGGGGGTTTGGGGTGAAGACAGAGAAGGAGGAGGATACAGGAGTATCAGAACCAAGAGGCAACTCATGGAAATCTGCAGCAGGTGCCAAATCTTTTCCCAGCTTCCTTTGCAGGTGCTTCTCTAAGAGGAGGAAGTCAGGTGCAAATGCCTCCCCAGAAGTCTTGTCCACAAATATTGGGTTTTAAAGAGACAGAGAGAAATGCCAAGCGGTTTTGTCCACATAAACACACTTACTACTCCTGGAAAAAGCATAGTATTTCTTTTATATTGGATAGAAATACCATTAAATTATATGTGTGTCATCCTCCAAAACTGTAAAAAAAAAATCTAGGGATGACCCTGGAAACCAGTCAGCTTAACATCCATTCCAGGTACAGTGATCATCATTAAAGATAAATTTGGTACACACACAGAAGTGGAAGCATTGCTGAAGAAAAATCAGCATGGCTTCTGTAAAGAAGAAGTAGTAGAGTTGGCTTTTCTTCCCCACTTTTCTCATCCATTTAAGCGGCGGACAAAGCTTTCTGTTGTTCTCCCCACAACAGAAACTCTGTGAGGTAGGATGGGGCTATGAGAGCTCAGAAGAGAGCTGTGACTAGCTCAAGGTCACCCACCTGGCTTTGTGGAGAAGGGCAAAATCAAAACCGGTACTCCCAGATAAGAGTCCGGCTCCTTAATCACTAGACCAAACTAAATCAGCAAGCATCATTGTGCCCCTTTATAAATCTATGATGAGGCCATATTTGGATCAGTCACAGGAATAGGTTGTCATGGGAGGTAATGAGTTTTCCTTCACTGGGGGGTCATCAAGCAGAGACTGGACCTACATCTGTCTGGGATGGCTTAGGAAATCTTGCATTGAACAGGGAGTTGGAGTGGATGATTTACTACTGAGCCCAAGTCAAGATATTAATCTTAACTTATAAGGCCCTAAATGACTTGGGCCCAAAATATCTAAAAGAACGCCTTCTCCCATATCAACCTGCCCGTGCCTTAAGATATGGAGGGGAAGCCCTCCTGGTTGTCCCACCTCCCTCATTAGTAAAAGGGGTTCTCAGTGATGCGTATCTGCAAGCACGCATCGTATACGAACTTGTACACATACAAATATCCAAATAAATCAAATGAATAGATCAAAAAAATCATTTGAATGTTAAAATTTGAATTTTACCGACATTCAATTCAAATTCAAATGTCAAAATTCAAACATATTCGATCAAATGTTAAATATTTCAAATATCTGTGCACATCCCTACTAATCAATCACACCTATGCCAGAGCTAGCCATTCTCCATATTCTACCTAATAACAATATAACTAAAAAATCTACCTATTACATTTCTTACTATTATCAGAAAAGAATGTCATAGCTAGAAATCAGAAACAACATGCTACTTTAAATCTTACAAGATTCCAAAAGTGACCTCACCATAGATTCATAAAAAGGCACAATAACGCCTGCTGATGTATTTTCTATTCCCTTCTATTCCCTTTGCTTTTTTCATTGAGCTGTCCACCAGAATCCCAAGATCTCTTTTTCAGTCCATCATAGAAAGCTCAGAACACATCAATTTATAGCTGTAACTAGAGTTCTTTGCCCCGATGTGTATCATTTTGCACTTAATAAGACTGAAGTGCAGGTGCCGGTTGTCCTGTCACCCAAAGTGAAGAGTTCCTTCTGGAGCTCTGCACAATGTCCTCCTGTTTCCGTAGGAGGAAAACTATGGCAAACCTGGACACTATACTAAAAAGTAGACATTACCTTATTAACAAAGGTTCATATATTCAAAGCTAAGGTCTTCCCTTAGTAATGTATGACTGTGAGAGCTGGACCATAAGGAAGGCTGAGTAACAAATGATGCTTTTGAATTGTGGTGCTGGAGAAGACTTTCGAGAGTTCCTTGGACTGGAAGGAGATCAAATCAATCAATACTAAAGGAAATCAACCTTGACCGTTTATTGGAAAGACAAATACCGAAGCTGAAGCTCAAATACTTTGGCCACATAACGAGAAGGCAGGACTCATTGGAAAATACCCTAATGCTGGAAAAGATTGAAGGCAAGAGAAAGAGCATGGCAGAGAGTGAGATGACTAGACAGTGTCATGGAAGCAATGAACATGAGGCTGGGCAACCTTTGGGAAACAGTGGAGGACAGAAGGACCTGACATACTGTGGTCCATGGAGTAATGAAGAATAGGACCCATCTTAATGACGTGAACAACAACAACATCTTACTGCTGCCACAATCTGTCCCCTTCCATTCCTTCTCCAGTCTCCAAATATTTGAACCACAGAAGCCTCAGAGGTCTTCTTCTGGTATAGATTAAAAAGGTGCGTGAGGTCAAACTTCTCTTGTTCTACTGTTCGGATATCTGTACCTTTCGACTGGGGGATCTGGGGGAGTGGCAAACCAACTCGAAGTGACACATGTAAGATTGAAATTGGATGGAAACCTAACACAGGTTCAAAGCACTGAGTTCCCAACATTCTGAGGCAAAACTACAGGATTTCAAGATTTCTTGCCATGAACAGCCATGTGCGAAAAGATGCTGTAATTCAGCTTCAAGCAAGCATGCAGAAATCCCCTCCATGTTCCCATAGATCAAACATAGGGGAAGATTTCCATGAACACAAAGGCACCTGTGTAAAACTCTCTTCTTTAGTTTATGTCACTCTTCTGGAATTCTGAAGACATGGGATTTGTCAAATAGTTTTTTGGTGGAGGAACAGACAAATGTTGAAGCCATTTCACAGATCTTGGCCTTTGTGTAACCCAAAAATGTGACACAGAACCTAATCCATGGGTTAACAATGGAAGGATCATGCTCCACAGAGATCTCGGCTTGTTATTAGTCCAATGTCCCACAAGAAATCTTACCAATGGGATCTGCAATAATACCTGAAATATAATAGACTTGATTGTAATAACTGCTATGATAATTAGTCTATAGCCAGGCAAGAATGTGGAAAGACTGTCCAGCAAAACAAGTTATCCTGTGACTTCCAGCTCTGCCTTGAAGGTAACCACTAGCAATACCAGGCAAACCCTCCTTTAATGTACGCATAATAATGCTGCAATTTCCCTTTACAGGGAAAGTTTCCCAAACAGTCAAAGATTCAAAACAAAGCAATGATTACTCCTATTAGCATTAAATTCCACCGAGAGAGAATAAATCAAACTAGGAGATTTAATTCAAAGCAGAATTATAAAAAGGGGGGAAACAATAATGATTTTTTAATATTAATAAGAAAAATATATTGTTATGCACTCTTAAGCATTTAAACTTCTAATCCAATCAGTGCAAAGTGCAGAGATAAATCAAAGAAGCAGATGAGGGAGCGGCTTCCAGGACGGTGGCAATAAAAATAAAAGCAGCGAACATCTCCGCGACCCAAGGAGGCTTGACAGTCTCAAAAGGAGGCGTACGGAGGAAAGGAGAATTTATGATACTGTCATTTCCTAATAAGCTTGTTAATCCTCAGCATCACTGCACATATTTTCTGTCTGAAAGAGAGAGGCAGGGCAGCAAAAACGCTTGAGTCGTCCACAAAGCCAGACAATTCACCTGGGCCAAAATAGAATAAAATGAAAACACAGCTGTTCACTAGAGATCACTGAGATCAGATTGCCACAAACTGCTTTGCAGTGTTGCAGTACAACTAAAAAAATATTATAGAGCCAATCCAGCCATAAAAGACAATGGCCCTGTCCAAAAGGGGCTCCTCACCCACACCTAAGGATGGGGCGGCTACACTGAGGTTCAGTCTACCAGGAGCCAAAACCTTCTGAGTCTGTTTGGTCTAGTGGTTAAGGAGTTGGACTCTTATCTGGGAATACCGCGTTTGATTCCACACTCCTCCACGAAGCCAGCTGGGTGACCTTGGGCTAGTCACAACTCTCTTCTGAGCTCTCACATCCCCACATATTTCACAGGGTGTCTGTTGTAGGGAGAAGAATAGAAAGCTTTGTCAGCTGTTTTGAGTCCCCTTAAATGAGTGAGAAAAGCCAACGCTGCTTCTTCTTCTGCCAGAATGCTGCATTTGTATGGAAGGCAGCACTTGACCAACCGATGGCACAGAAATAGTACTCTAATCTGCTTCATCAGCAAGCTGCTTGGAAGTGGCTTCCAAAGCATTCCCCAGTAGTAAACCAGACCAGGCCTCACATGCAGATTGGAGAAAGCACCTGGGCAGGAGGACACTAGTTCCATTCATCAAGTTCCCAGAAGCTGTGCTAGAAATGGGCTTGGCTAAAAAACAAAAACAAAAAACCACCTGGCAACTTAGAAAGTTGGAAATTTCTATTCTTAGCCTTCAAAGGTGCGCCAGGTTTGGCTGTCCATAATGTATACCCCTGTGATCTTGGACCAGATCACTTAATCCAGGCCAAGATAAGTCCTGCATGGCCCTTAGTACTGCAGAGATGAAATCCAGCCCAGGTCCATTGAGTATGGCTGGATATTGAGCTTGACATTTATTTATGTCTTTGTTCTGTACTTGTTTTTGATTTCAGTCTGCATCATACAGGGAGTGTTCCTATGTCACTTTGCCAGTGTCCCATTTAATTCAGGCTGTGTCCCTTGTGGTATCACTACCTGCAAATGATCTGCTTTGGCTGTTGCAAACAGGCAAGCCACCCCTGAAATCATTAAGAAGCAAACAAGCAAAAATGCCTAAGAAGTATCTCTGTTTGACCACAAATTATTGGGTATCACCTTAGAGTTATTCACAGCTGTGACAGTGCCTACCTCTGGCATATTGCCCAGCCACACATTTTGGAAGCACCTACGTTCCCACCTTTTATGCACCTGTTGAAAGTTACAGCCATTCAGCCAAGTATCTGCTATCTAAATAACTGCCTCTTAATCCACCCTGCTGCACAGGGTTGCTCTGAGGATTAGGGACGCACATGGATATTTGTTACATTCAAAATTTGGCCAAATTCAGACATTCAAATTTGAATAGAACATTTTGATACATTCGTATGAAGCTTCGTGTGGGGTTCGTATGCTGTCTGTATGCATTCGTATGGGATTTGTATGGGATGGAATCCCACCACATTCGAAGGGGATCTATTCGAACAAGTATGTCGTGTCTGAGGCAGGCTAGGTCAGCGATGCAAATGCACACGCATGCTCACGGCAGTCCGTAGGGGCTCAAGAGAAGGCAACGTCAAACAGTCCAAGGTCAGAGGAATCCAGAAGTTCAGCAGGGTCGAATAACCAAGTCCAGGAATCAGGTTTCACAGGCAAAACACGGACGGGGGTTGCACAGGTAGACTGTTGTTGTTTGCAACACTGAGACCAGCAAGGGCAGAACTTAAGTAGGCAACTCAGCCCCACACCCTTTTTGGGTCAGGTGTGCGAGACGCTGAGATCTCCTCACCTGCTGCTTCTCCTGTCTGAGCAGACAGGGAGAAGGGTGTGCCTGAGGCTGAGCATCCGAGCTCTCCTCTCCAGAGCTTCCTGATTGTGCCCCCAGATCTGGTCCCCGGCCCTCAACGTCTGAGCTGCTGTGCTTGGCTTGTTTCTTGGTTCGCTGAGCGACTGGCACCCCTCCTTCGTCCTCAGAGGAGGAGGCTGGGCTGACAAGCCAGGGCATGACAGAATATGAATTTTCTTCCATTCGATTCAATACGAATCCAATAACCCCCCTCCCCCCAAAAAAATTGTGCACATCCCTAGTGAGGATAGAAAGGAGGGGAATAATATGCATGCTTCTAGTTTTTAGTTTTTGTTTTTTAAAGGACCTAAATGCCATAAAGAAAAAAAATAAGGCTGCCCTCCATGGATCTCTCATTTTGACCACTATCATCCCTGTCCATGGGCTTCACCCCTCCCCATACCAGACTGCACCACTACCAAAAAAGAAGAGGTTGCTGTTTCTTATCCTTAATCCTATTTCTCACATTTTTTGAGCAGGTAACAAGTTCAAATAGGAAAGGAACTCCAGTGTCAGACAGACATCTGAGACAGGTACAAATATGCCTGTGTTTGAGTTCTTCAAGAAGCCAACCAATGCTGATAGCTAGAGTGGTTTCCTTCAGCCAGCTCGCTGTAGGAATAAATAAATAACTGATAATCCAACCAACAATTCCACACAGTCACAATTGGCTTTATAGAGTGGCAGTTTCAAAATGTACAGCTGTCATTAGGATATGCCCATCGACTTACAAAAAGGGGGTGTGCACAAATGTAATTTTTGACAGTCAGTTTGATTGGAATTAAATATCCAAATAGAGAAAAATAGAGAAAAAATGAATACATTCAAACTTGAACAGATTCAAATACATTCGTATCTATTCGTACGAATATTCAATTCAAATTTAATTATAGGAAAGTCAACAATATTCGTATGTGTCTGTACACATCCGTACACGTCCTGTTTTTATCCCGTATACATCCCGTTTTTGTCCCATACAAATGCATATGCATATAAGTAAGATGTGTACGGATATGTATGTAATGCACAAGTATCCGTACACATATGAATGCCCGGATAATTCATACAAGTGATTTGAAACATTCAAATTCATTTGAATGTTAAAAACAAACATATAGACATTCAATTTGAATTCAAATGTCCAAATTTGAACAAATTCGATCGAATTTTGAATGTTTCGAATATTCTTGCACATCCTTACTTCCAAATCTATCTTCTCAGGCTTAAGAAGTAAAGAAAAAATTTGGGTTAAAGATATAAAATTTACTGCTTGTGTGTCATTGAAAGAAAATATTTCCAAAATGATGTATAGATGGTATTTAATGCCATATAAACTTGGAAAAATGTATCATATGTCAACAAAATGCCTGAAATGTAAAAAGGTGGATGGTACTTTCTATCATATGTGGTGGACATGTGAGAAAGCAAAAAATACTGGAATTTAATATGGCACCGGATGAGACAGATTTTGAATATTAATTTTGAGTTTAAACCAGAATTATTTTTATTGGGTATGGATGATGAAAATTTAAGCAAAGTAAAGACCTTGATATTATATATGGTAACAGCGGCAAGACAGTTATATGCACAGGATGAAAAAATGGAAGCAAGAAGAATTACCTACTGAAGAGGAATGGATAATAAAATTGATGGAGATGGCAGAAATGGATAAACTGATGAACTTATTAAAAAACAGTGAATAAGTTTATAGAAGATTGGGGGCTTTTGATACAAGTTCATCGGGGACTGGGCATTTCAACGGAAGGCTTTGGCCTCTAGGAGAAAAAGTAACAAATTTATGAAGGGAGCAAAATGTAAAGGATCAGAAGAAGAAGACTCTGAAGAACGGAGGAAATCACATGGAAAATTTTTCTTTTTAAACAACTGTAATGGTCTATAATTATGTATGGAAATGTATCAATGAAAATAAATAAAAAATGGACACCAAAAAAAAAAGAAGTAAAAAGACTTTGATGTTAGAATTAAAAAACCCATCAGAATTCCCTTCTCTGTCCTGATGAATACTTGCCATGGAAAAATTAGGATACCCACTCATACCTTTAACTCAACTGCCTCCTTAAGAGCAAGAAGGTTCACATGAGTGCTGAGTTGCAGAAGGAAGAAGGTAGGAGGATGAAGCGGCACTTGGGAAAGCCGTCACTCCTTCAGTGAACTGGGCTTTCTTCCACACCAGCTAAGTGGTTGCTTCATGATGCATTTCCCAATCACTACTTCTCCCAACCTCCCCATGCAACCAACACTCACCTGGGTATAGGTTGGGGCAGAAAAAGAAGTATGGCCTACTTCCTCAACACTGAGTAGTTTCAGAAGATTGATAGCCTGGTCAAGAAGGAATGGGCAGAGGAAGGTGAAGCTACAGCTAGCAAGCAAGGTTTAAATCAGCACTAAGTGGGCAGATCATGCTTTATCGCATGGCTTTGCATCACACCCTAGCTCCTACCAGTTTGCTCTTAGTACCCTAGTCAGATTGTTAATAAGCTCTTCAGTACAATAGGTGGAGGTTACTGCTAGGGATGTGCATGGATACTTGAAAATTCAAAAATCCAATTCGAATCTGTCGAGTGTCGACATTCAAATTCTAATCAGATTTGTGAAAATCTGAATTTAAACATTCTAATGAATTTTGGATTTTTGAAAATCTGATATGGATTTTCAAATAATTAAACTGAATAGAACATCGTATATCGCATTCAAATATCATGTTTATTTGTGCTTATAATGTGGGATAGAAATGGGATACACATGGGATGAAAACAGGATGAAAACAGGATGCACACGAATTTGAAAACTGGATACAAACGTTGCCAACATTCGTATTTTTTGAGTTCAAATCAAATCTCCAAATGTATAGATTCGGATCATCTGGATTCAAACCGGATTCTCAAAAATCCAGATTTTCGATTACCAAATTGAATATTTGAATATTCAAATCAACCCAAATGCAAATGCAAAAAGTGCATTCATGCACACCCCTAGTTACTGCTAATGACTTGGCAAAGAAAGATTTTGTTAGTCAAATCTGAGTCCAGCGGGTAAAAAAAAAAGAAGTAAGCTAGATACCTCCTTAATCTAATCGCTTCAGTTGCCTGTTGCAGCATCAGCAGGAGAGACGAGCAACAAAACTAGAAAAAGGGTTAGGACTCGTCAGATAATCCTGTAATGTTACAAACACAGCACAGTAGTCATTTAGCTTTTCTCAGAAGGATTCTTGAGTATCTTGTCTCAGAAGGCATCCTTTCAAGTCATTAACAATGTCAAACTGTAAGCCCATAATGTATGAATCACTCTGAAACGAAACAACAAAAAATCTGAACAAAACTGTAGTTTGGAAAAGTCGTGTTAAGGATATATGCAGAAAACATTTGGTTTTGACGCATGAATCTGAAAAACCGTCTTTATTGCATGCTATTGCCGAACTCACCAAGTAACCAGATAATAGCTTCAGCGTACTCAACGCCTTTTGGGTGCTACCACACTGATAATCATCTTAATGATACCCCCTCCAGGTTGTTCCCTACAGGATTCCAAAGATGTTTGCAAAAGATAATGGGCCACAATTTGCAAGTGACTCATTTTGGTAAAACTGTCAGACTTATCAGTTAATATTCACCAAGCCAAAGACAAGGGGCAGCGCGAGGAGCAAAAGCCCTTCTCTCTCTCTCTCTCTTTAACACCCAACCACTGGCACAAGGGTGAATCACAATGGTATTAAACAGCCTTTTGTCTTCAAAAGACATCAGGCAGCCTTCCTGATTTCAAAGCCAACAAAGTACTTGCTTTGGAATTTGTGTTTTGACTTCTCCATCTTGAAATTTCTTACAGATTGTCCTCCAGAAATGAAAATATCTCCTTGATTGAAATGAAGACCTTTTGTTTCAGGATTTCGTTTCAGACTAGATACTTCTGAGAAGACCCTAAGCAGGACATCAGTATGAGAGTCCTGGCTTTTTGTTATTCCTGGACCACTGGAAAACAGAGGCATGGGGCCACTTATGGCAGATATTATTTATTTTATTTATTATTTATATTTCTATCCTGCCCCATACCCGAAGCTCTCAGGGTAGGTAACAACCTTTAAATTACAAGCCAGTATGTATTAAAAACCATAAAATACATAAAAACAGTTTTAAAAATTCAACACATTTAAAAGAATATCCCACTTATTAAAATAAAAGTATCTACAGTGGGGGGAAAGTATAATCACCTTAGCCAAAGGCCAGGGCAAAGAGGTGCGCCTTCACCACCTTCCTGAATATATACAGGGAAGGGGCATGATGCGTCTTGAGGGGGGAATTATTCCATAACTGGGGAGCCATTACTGAAAAGGCCCTTTCCCGAGTGCCCACCCAACTCACTGCTGAAGGCGGTGGGACAACCAGGAGGACCTCACCTCCTGATCTTAAGGCCCGGGCAGAACGACATGGTCTAATTTATAACGTATGCCACCAATCCAGCACCAGAGGAGATCTTGTCAAGATTATCACAAACTACCAGGGTGGAAGCAGCTCAAAAATGCCTTAGAGACAGTAGTGTTCTCATCCCATCTCCAATACAACCTTTCTACTCTGGAATGTTCATGAAAGCAGGAACGGGCAGATTGACACATGACTGATCCCACCTGCAACCAGCTGTAGGTTGTCTCTAAGCTACCTCAGAAGTACATATTCATTCATTCATTCATTTATTATTTGTGAAAACATCCTTAATTGTCATCTTATAATTTACCCATGGCCGAGTATTCACTGTGGTACCTGCCAACCTCTAGAACGGTGATGGCCAACCTATGACACGCGTGTCACAAGTGACACGCCAAGCCCTTTTGGGTGACACACATGGTCACCCTGGCACCTGGACATGTAGTGCTTGCTTGTTCTTGAAGTGTACGAAATACCAACTTTCAACTGAAGATTTAGCAACAAAAGTCACTAATGTAAAGAATTATTTGTTTTGGCTTTTAATAGAATACATATATCAAAAATATAACTTTTTTACTAGAGCCACAAATATCACAAAATTATGGATATTTCTAGAAGTGACACAGCACCCGAGTTAAGCTAGGTTTTCTTGCGAATTTTGACACACCGAGCTCAAAAGGTTCACCATCACTGCTCTAGAATGTCCTCCTCATATCTATGAAATGCCTGTTGAAGACCCATATCTTCACTGAAGCTTTCCCATTGTAGATCTCCTCCCACTGGCAATTTTAAATTAATGTCTCTACCCAGGTGTCCACTTGACTTTGGAGATGACCTCGGCATAGATGCTTGGGGGTAAATGCCATGATCACCACTCTGGAATATACCACAGTGTCTTCACTTCGGAGCATCATGTGAAGTGGTGATCCAAGGGGCCTATGGCAAATACCATCCTGCAGAAATGGCACCTTGAGTGACACCTGAAAATGGGGTGATGTGTTCATTGTACCTAGCTAAGGCATTTTTTGAAGGAACCTCCACAGTAAGTAAAAACTAGAGATTTGTATATGGGAAGTATATAAATATTCAAATAAGATATTAAATAATTTTTAAAACAATAAATGAAGGATGGTACACAGACATCATGAACAGGAGCCATTGATAGCTTTCCCTGTAAATTGACCATTGTCCTTAAAAATCAGGTTATTGGTCAACACCAAGCTCTGTAACACATGATAAGTGTGCTATGCATTATGTCAGAATGCTCAACTGTGGGACTCTAGAATCCCTGAATAATAACTCCCATCAACCTCAGCCAGTCTGACCCATGGGCAAGGAATGATGAGAGCTGTCCTTCAGAAACTTCTGGAAGGTCACAGTTGAGCACCTCACCTTTAGGTGACCAAGCTATTTTATCTTGCATGACTCCATGTCTCCAAAAAAAAAATTATTTTTGTGTTACAGTTTTCTGACTGACAGGAGTTTGCAGGCTGAGCCCTTTTCAGCCACCTGATCTTTGCCCTATCTATAGGCAATACAGAATGAATGAGGAATTCTGTAAATGTAGAACTTAGTATAAACAAAATTCATAACCTACCACTGGCCTATATAAGCCTTCCCCTTTCACGTATTGCTCAAGCTTTCCTCAGTACTACACTACAGGGGCCGATTCGCACTTGGACTTAATGCACAAGTAATGAACATCTGGGAAGGTGTATCTGCATCTTCAGGAGGTGCTTACAACCTGCAAGCCTCCCCATTCTGGTTGCCCTTTTCTGTACCTTTTCCAGTTCCACAATACCTTTTTTGAGGTGTGGTGACCAGAGTTGTACACACTATTCCGAATGTGGCTTCATCATAGATTTATAAAGAGGCAAAATAACACTTGCTGACCTGTCTTCTATTCCCTTCCTAATTATTTCCAACATTGAATTTGCTTTTTTTGCCGCTGCTGCGCATTGGGCTGACACCTTCATTGAACTGTCCACTAGAACCCCAAGATCCCTTTCCTGATGTGTTGAGGAAAGCTCAGGCCCCATCAGTATATATACAAAATTAGGATTCTTGGCCCCACTTGGTTGCCCACTCACCCAGTGCCAAGAGATCTCTTTCAGTTTTTACTATCTTGAATAATTCAGTATCATAAGCAAACTTTTCCCTCTTACTATGTACCCTTTCTTCTAGATCATTCATGAATAAATTAAAAAACACTGTTCCCAATACTGAACCTTGGGGGATTCCACTTTTCACGTCTTTCCACCCTGAGAATTACCCATTTATTACTATTCTCAGCTTCCTATCCTTAAGCCAGTCACTAATCTAGGAGACAACCTGTCCTTTTATTCCATGGCTGATGAGTTTATTCAGTAATCTTTGATGTGGGACTTTGTCAAAAGCCTTCTGAAAGTCCAGATAGACAATGTCAGCTGGTTCACCTTTATCCACATGTTTATTGACACTCTCAAAGAATTCCAACAAATTTGCAAGGCATGATTTAACGTTGCAGAAGCCATGCTGACTTTTGTTCAACAATGCTTGCTCCTCCATTTGCACACTAATTTTACCTTTAATGGTGCTTTCCATCACCTTACATGGAACTGATGTTAGGTTAGCTGGTCTGTAATTGCCTGGATTACCCCTGGATCCATTTTTGAAGGTTGGTGTTACATTTGCTACCCTCTAGTCTTCAGGCACAGAGCCTGATGTTAGGGAACGATTATATATTTTTGCTAGAAGATCAGCGATTTCACATTTGCGTTCTTTAAGAACTCCTGGAATTTTTTCTCTCTTTCCTGATTTGAACAAGAGTTTACCCAGTCTATGTGAGGATAATAGTAGTCCCCCACTATAATTCCCCTATCTTTTAGGGATGCCTCCTTTATCTCATTTTCCAATTGTTGATCTCCTTCAGGAGTTTGGTTGGGAGGGTGATAGCATGTCCCTATTGTTAGGCCTCCTTTTTGCCCTGGTATTCCTACCCACACTGCTTCTGTGGATGAGTCAGACTCACCTAGACATTCCAGTTCATAAGATTCTATCTCTTTCTTAATATAAAAGGCCACCCCACCTCCATATCGCCCTTCCCTGTCTTTCCTGTACAGTTTGTAACCTGGGATGATTGTATCCCATTGGTTTTCATAGGTCCACCAGGTTTCAGTTATACCAATAATATAAATTTTATTATCCATCACTGAGCTTTCTAGCTCCCATATTTTAGCTTGAAGGCTTCTTGTATTTGCATATATGCATTTGTATTCACTCCTCTCATACAAGTTCTGCCCTCTAGGAACATGTGAATCCTTATACTGCCCCGTGCATCATCATGCTTGCATATTATTGACAAGTTCCCCACTTGGCTCAGTACTGTGAATAGTTCCAGCCCTCCTCACTCTAGGGTGAACTCTCCCGAACCAGATGCTTCCCAGCTTCTGTGAGCTTTCTCAAATGGATCAGTTTAAAAGCTGCTCTGTGACCTTTTTAATATTAAGTGCCAGCAGTCTGGTTCCATCATGGTTCAAGTGTAACCCATCCCTCTTGTTCAGGTTTGGCTTGTGCCAAAATGTTCCCCAGTTCCTAACAAATCTAAACCCCTCCTCCTGAGCTCAGCCTGTCTAGCTGGTCCTGCACTTTAGTCTTCTACTTAACAACCTAAATTTGGCTTCCAGGATGCTCCACCTCACCTTCCCAATGACATGCACCATGACAACTGGCTCCTCCCCAGCACTGTCTACCAACCTATCTAGATGCCACCTGATGTCCACAACCTTTGCACCTGGCAGGAAAATCACCATGCAGACAACACGCCCATCACAAATTCACCATGCAGTCAACACGCCCATCAAAAACCCATCCTAATAACTGAATCACCCACTGCAAGAAGCCCTCCTCCCACTACTCATAGAGGAGTATCCTCAGTGCAAGAAGATACAGGCACATACACTAAGGAAGGGGTCCCAGCTAAGGGAGCCTGTCCCTCTTCCTCAGCTTGATGTTCTCCCTGTCTGAAGCTTCCACTCTCCAAGGCAGCTGGAACACTGCTCATCAAGGAGCAGGATGCTCCTACTGCATCCCTGAAGGTCTTGCTCACATCCTGTTGCTGTCTATCTCCTTCTCCATGTCCGCTACCTTGGCTTCAAGAAAAAAGACACATTCTCTGAGAGCCCGGAGCTCACTGCACCGACCACACACCCAGGACTTCTGTCCAGTGAGCAGGTAGTCATACATTCAACACTCAGTGAAAAACTCTGGGAAGCCTCCCTCCCCCTGCCGGCATTCTACCTTCATTGCTATTGAATTAATTTGTTTTGGTTACTATTTTGTTTTGACTGTCTTACCTTTTAAGACCACTCAAATTATTATTGTTTAGGTTATTATTTAGATTATTCTTTGAATTATCTAATTTATTTCTTTTGCATTTGTTACTATTTGAGTTATTTTTCCTCTTGCTCCTAATTTATTTGAAAAAAATCTGACTATTTACAGACTTGTTTTGCTTTTTGTTAAAATAACGTAAAATGTATTATTTTCTTTTTTTCTTGCAGGGAAATTTTCTAAATTAATATTTTATGTTATGATATAGTATATATATTTCGCATGCCATTAGGCATGTGGTCCTTCTCAGCTGACTTTGCTACTCCTCCCAGCTCAGAAATGGCTAATCTTTTAATTCCCTATGCTAATTTTTTCTTTGTTTGCTTCTCTGAGTCACCAAGAATTCAGACCATGTGGTCTACCAGAAACTTCTAAACTCACCTAGAACATTTCTAAACTAACACCTAGAAATATCAGAACCTGCTGCCACAGCAAGTGCCCAAAAGTCTGACCAAAAACCAGAGGACTTACCTCAATCATACCACATCCCAGGAGCAATTTTTCCAGGTTATTTTAGTAAATCCCATTATTTGTGTTTAGTCTTGGGAGAGCTGCCCCCTCAACTGACCTTTGCTCCTCCTCCAATGAAAAGAGTCCTCATCCTTGGTGTCTTCTCCCAGAATAGTCTTCACCAGCAGAGACCAGGTACCAAAGGCTCGTGGGCTTTAGCGGCAGCACCAAGGAGAACCCCACCAAAGACCTTGAGAGATATTTCTGACACAAGCCCAAAGATGGGTAAGCCAATGCTCAAACTACTTTTGCTCATAACTGAAATCCTAGGATCTGTGACAGATATCCAGCCAAAAATAACCTGCAGCCAGAAAGTAGTTTTAAAAAGTGGGGAGATCCCTCTCTCTCAGTGATTTTGCTTTAGGGAGCGGATTGAATGGTCTTGCAGATCTTCTGGCTCCTGTGATCTAGTACTGAGTTTGGTTCGTGAGGAATGAAGCAAGCAAGCCAGCACACCCAAAGAAGACACTATGCAGTGTGTCTGAGTTCTTTTTACACCTCACTTGTGCTAGTACAAGATTACAGCAAAGCAAGCATTTCATTGACTGAAGGATGTACTGAAATCTCTCCTTTTTGATTGGTAAATTCAAACCTAGAGGTTTAAAACTACTGATTGCTATAGAGCCAGGGGAAGAGAAAACAGAGGGCCAAATTTGCATTTTGTTGACTGGTAAAATGCAAATTAAAACACTAACTTAATCAAAACTGAAGGACAGCCTGAATTTAAAGATATTTAAATTAAATTTTAATTAGCTGCTCCCCACAGTGTGTGACAAAATGTGAAAAGATATTGAAACAGGAAACAGTAGAATAAAAGACAGCCTTCCTGGCTGAGCATCCATGTCCTAAGGAAACTTCCTGTTTTTCAGCAAAACCTCTTCCCGCTGAAAATAAAGTTGAAAAGAAAGAAGGGACGAAGGGGAAAAGTCTCAGTTTAAAGACAGTTTTCTCAACTATGTTTTTACAATACTTTTAGGTGCCTTCCACGGCACACCATGGGCAAAACACACATGTATATCCACAGCCATGTGTTGTTTTGTGTATGCAAGCCTGCAATACATGTATTCATTAACAAGAGTCATCACAAATTAAGCTTAACTCAAAGGTCTTTTTACCTTTACCTGTCAAGCGGTTCAAGTCATATTGCAAAAGCAGACTGCTAAATATTCTCATATCTAGGGAAGGAAAGGAACTACTGTCCAGCTGCTAGCACCCATGCAAACATAAGAGCACAAAAATGCCTCCCTAGATCATCCGCTGTAATAGCCTTTTGGTGGCAAACCAGTTCTGTATAAGGAAGCTCATGAGCAAAGCATTTGTGTATAATAAAATAAGATAAGATAGCTATTATGGTCATAGGAATAAGCTCTAGCTTTTTGCTTTTTTTTTAATGGGGAAAAAACTGATTCAGGCATTCTGGCCTGAGAACAGGGAAGAGATGTTATACATCTGTGAGCACCCCTCTGATCGTGTCTGTGAAATCTTGACGATTGTTGTCTTGCTGTAAGTAACTAGAATATTAATATTATTTTGGATTTTTTTCCCCCTGAAAGTAGCAAACCCAGATGGTTAATGGGATTGCAAAATCGCTAATTCTAGACTACCGTTAAAATCCAATTGCAGGTGTCAGAAGGGCCCTGGTCACACGAGTCTCAATCAGGTCAGCCTGTTAGTGAATTCAAATTGAATTCGTACCAGTGCTGATCAGATGTGGACCAATACAAGCTGACCTCTCCTTTGGCTGCTTGGTCACACATTTCCACAGAGTTTGGCCTGGCATTCCTCCATGGAGCCTTTGGCTCTCCACCCCTTTTGCTACATCACATCAATCTTGTTTCCTATTGGATGCTGTTCATGTCACTCAAGGGAGGTGCGGGCGTGTGTTTGTGGTTCTTTTTAAAGCCCGCTCCCCCATCTTCATGCCCCCTTCCTTTTTTATCTGCTTCTCTTCCCTTTGCAATTTTTTTTTAATAAAAATAAATTTGTGTAAAAACACAAGAGAGACTGAGGAATCATAGCCCTAAACTGAGAGGGAAAAGTGCCTCACGAACTCTTTGTGTGCCAATTGGCCAAAGAAAGTACTGGGCACCACCCCTCACAGGGCACTTCTGCCTCCTTAAGCCGTCCCACCACCCACACATGAGGAAGTGGAAGCCGGACTGGAATTTCAGGCCGGCCTCAGTCTGTGTCAGTGCTGTTTAAAGGGGACTGCACTTTAGAACGGATTAAGGGCTGTAGTCTAGCTTGGAATTTGGATTAGTTTAAAATCATTGCACCAACACATCCTGCAGGACAACTCAGGTCATCCTAAAACTCGCATCTGACCAGTTGCAAGGTCTCTGCACACTTATTTGCAAGTAACTGCTAAGAACGTCCTATTTATCAAAGTGCATATAAAGCAAAGATGCTCAGCCATTAAAGCTGCTTGGCTTTACAAATAAATATTCCGGGCAGATTTTCTTCAGAATATCATTTGTTGGTGTGATATTCAGGTGGCACATGGAGCTGGCCACTCTGACATTACAAGACCAAATGAGTAAAGCAATCAAGCCCTGCCTAGCAGCAATCTTTAGACTCCCTTACTCCAATGCACTTCAGATGTCTCCCTACCCAAGAAATTTACCATGAATAAATTTGTGGTTGTTTTTACTAAAATTAGACTCAATGTTCAGCCAAACAGATTTCTGATGGATAGGGTTTGAGAGGCTCCTTCTAGCTGGGAGATTATGTTCCTGTTAGGGTTGTGCAAAAATATTCAAAACATCTGAAATTCAATCAAATTTGTTCAAATTCCGACATTCGAATTCAAATAGAATGTCTATACATTCGTTTTTTAGCATTCGAACAAATGTTGAATGTTTTGAATCATTCATATGCATTATTCGGACATTCATATGTGTACGGATACGTACGCATTACATACGGATACGCACGCATATTATTCATATTCATACACATTTGTACATTTATATCTTCAAATGCAAATTGAATATTCATACAAATAGATACAAATGTATTCTAATCAAATTGAATGTGAAAACATTGGTATTTTAAACATTCAGATTGATTTGAATTTTCAGATATTCAAATCAGATCGAAACAAATGCTGAAAATTGCATACGTGGACACCCCTAGTCCCTGTAACAATGGGAAGATCGAATCTGTGGAGCGTACAGGTTTCCATCAAGAGCTACTTCATCCAATATTAATCCAAAGGCCAGGTTGCTCTAATACTGTCTTAGCCAGAATACTGTAGAAAGGCTCATCTGATGTCTTTACTCTGGTCACGGCCAAGTTTTTACCCCAGATTTGAAAAAATATGTTTAAATATTAATTCTAGATTTTAATTCCCATATAGCGTCTTATAACCCCATGTTTATGTAGACATGATTTTATGCTAGATCATTATGGTTCAGAATTTTAAAAAATTGTATTTTCATGCAGTGTAAATTCTACAGAACCCTTGTGAACTGCATCTGTATCTGATTTTACTGGATTGTAACCTCTAGATAGTTCTTCCTCTTTCAGTAATTTATGTTCTTTTAAATGTTGGGTTTATGGCTGTAATAAATGTTTGATGATGATGAACTGAGTGGTCTATCAATACTAAATATTAAATGTGCCAATTGCTAGAAAATGTGCTTTTCAGTGTCACTGAAACATTTTCGTATGCAGCAAGGTATCGACAAAACCTTGTTGCTGAAACTGGATGTAAGTGCATGTTCCTTTTCGGCAGAAGTACAAAAGAACAAAAAACTCTTTTTTAATATTGTTTCAAAATTGCAAATTTTCTGCACAGCATGGATTATTCTACATCACAATGGCCCAAATATTGTAACCCAGCCCATAAAGGGTTATCTCGGAATACTGTGTTTGATTCTGCCCTCCCTCACAAAACCAGCTGGGTAGCCTTTGGCTAGTCACAGGTCTCTTCTGAGCTCTCACAGCCCCACCTACTTCACAGGGTGCTCTGTTGTGGGGAAAAGAACAGAAGCTTTGTCAGCCACTTTGAATCCCCTTCAATGGGTGAGAAAAGTAGAGTTCCTTACCTGCCTAGATGCGTATGGGGAATCCGTCTCTGCTTGTCCTACCCTACATGCACTACAGCCCGAAAAGGCCTCGGGACAACCTCAGTGAGCTCCAGGATGGCTGCAGCGGTACAGATGGGTCTGCCCAGGAGCTGAACATATATATTCTGTTTCTAGGACCTAGGACCTACTTGGACAATGGCTCACTCAAACTTCTAGAGTGCAATTAACATTCAAGGGAAGTGAAAACTGGCAACTGTGAAGTTTTGGGTGGATCTACAGGTGTTGCCCCCACCCCACCCCACCCCACCCCACCCCCATCATCTGAAAAGCTTACTCCAAAAGCAGGCATGACCGGTGCAGACAGTGGCATGTGACTAGTGCAATTCCATCTTCCTTGCCCAAATTTGATTATTTTCCCTTCAAAATGTGTGGTGGGATGCTAGTAATCCTTTGCTTTGGATGTCAAAAAACCATGGGGTAAGCCCAACAGATAGGCAGATAAACAGGTATATAATTCCCTCACATCATCCCACTTTTCCCTGAGGTAACTAAGAACACATAAGAAGATCTGAAGAGCACCTAGACACACACAAAAGTTGTGTGAAACTGAAACTTCTTTGGGGCTGTATTCTTGCTACTTTTATGGAATCCGTGGAATATCTGAATCATGAGGGCCCAACTTTCTTCCAGTTACCTCAGGGGCCCTGAACTTTGTTGGCATCAGAGGAAACCCTTGGAGCACCACTGCATACTTGGACATCGTTTTGGTGATCTCTGCTTTGCACAAAGTAGGAATGACACCAACGTTATGACATGGGCCCTGTGCTGGGTTTGGGGTCTGACAAGCACTCAGCAATGCTACCAATCCTTCTTACCAGTCCTGATGGACACTTGGGGTGGTCAGTTGTTAAGGGCAAAGTGCCCCACTATACACCGGTAGCTCACGGCTGGAGTCTGCTCTCCATTTCTCCTTTCTGCAGGTCTCCTTTCTTTCATGCAGATTTGTGCAAAGCCTTAATAGGGTTCCTGCCTATCATTAGCCACGTCCCAGGTGTGGCTTCCTTTTATCTGTCTTGCCCTGTCCCCGATTCCCCCAATCGCCACCAGCTACCACCATGATTTTTGCAGCAGGCATTCACGGTGTGCAAGTTTATTTCTTCCCTGGCCCACCCACTTTTTAATGTGTTTTAACTGCTGTCTTAACTATATTTTTTCTCTTGTTTGTAATGTTTTGTAAACTGCTTTGAGATTTTTTTAAAGAAACAGAAAGCGGCATAAAAATGTCCCAAAAATATTTTCTAAAAAACAAGCTTTGTCCCTGCTCCTCAACATCAGAATGTTTCCGTTCTTGGGAGAATTATTTCCCCCTTTCTTGGCTCCCATCCACTCAGAACCAGGAAAAGGCAGAGGGCAGGTACAGGTACAGGTATGGGTCACCTTCTGGGAGGGAGAAGCTGCTGCTTATGTTATTTCCACCATCCCTGTTCAGGTAGATGATGGCAACAAGAACAGCAGCAACCCATTGGAGCTGCAGCAGTCTGGCCTCTGTCTGGATTATGTTGGAAGTCAGAGAGAACCTTCAGGCACAGGTCCATATCCTGAGGGTTCATATATCTGATCTGTATGCAGAACTCCCTAGGCACTGTCTCCAGCATCTCCACAATGGAGTGAAAATAGTTCCTATGTGAACAGCTGGGAAGCTGCTGCCAAGCAGTGTTGGCAGCACTGAACTAGACAGTCTGGCAGCCTGACTCAGGCAACTCCCTGTGTGCCTGTAACCTTTTTTCACATACAGTCAAAGATCCGGATCTTGAAGATCCCTGAAGACCCCATTGTGGATACCTTTAATCAGATCCACGTGAAATCCAGATTTAAGGGCCTGAAGGACCCATTAAATCCAGATTTCCCCTGCCCTCCTGGGGCAGGGCCTTGCAGATGGGGCCTTCAATGGGGTCCAGGTGAGGACAGGACCTTCCCAATTGGTACCAATCAGGCACTAATTGGCTTCCTAATGGGGTCTTAGAAGGATTCTAAGCCCTAGTGAAAAAAGGTCCTAAGTTGCAAGACAGAAGAGATCCAGAGGGCATCATGATGAAACAATCCCTCAAAACTCCACACCAAAGCTACACACCTGCAAGTGCTGACACAGAAACCATTCTCACATGATGCATTACAAGTGAGTGTAGTTACTTTATTGTGGATTGAGTTAGGATTTATAGCGACACATTTTTTTTTTTGCAGTGATTAGGCTGATAGTATTAAGCATGCCATACTCTTAAGCTCTTTCCCCTTAGAAGAAGGAAGCAACCCAAGCTGTACTGTGTCCTAAGGAGCAAAGGAGTGACCTCCCTTTGTTCTGAGTGGTTATCAAAAGAGTTAGAAGGAGCTCAAGGCATATTTTGAAGAACTCTTTGTGTTTCCAAGAGCTTGCAAAGCAGGGGAGTTGGAGACAGCAAAGCTGAGCAGACACCTTTGATTTGTCTTTTTTAAAAAAGAGTGGGAAGAGAAAAGGGGGTCTTAGAAACTGCCTGCCACCTGGAGTGATGCCAGCACTTGGGACGCTCTGAAGCAGACATGCCAAGCTGCAATTGCAGACAGACACAATTGGAGAGACGAGACATTCATTTTTAACTTTCTGTTAAGGTAATGAACTGATCTCTAGACTCCAAGTTCAGAAGTTCACTACCCATCATAGGCCACTTTATCTATTCCCACCTCTACCACCACAATATTCATACTTATCCTACCCTTCTGACCTCCTATTGTCAAACAAGTACCCTTGTGGGGCAAGTGGAAATGAAGAAGCACAATGCACATTTTCCCTTTCATCCTTTTATTTCTAGCCACCTGTTTATACTGAGCTAAGCATTAAGCCGTCTAACCCACTGTTGTCTACTATAACCTTTTTACACCACAATTCACCATGAACAACGGACAGTGGATGGATCCCTGTGTATGTGAACTGATCCACCTAATCCAGGAACCTCCTTTACAGTGGGAAGCCCCTTGCAGAGAACTGGGAGACTGCCAGATAAGAATCTGGCACTCTAACCACAAAACCAAACTAGCAGGACACAGGAGGACAGAGGCTGTCCTTCCCTTCCTATGCTGCCTCCAGATGCACTCATGATATTCTTGATATTCTTAGTATTATATTAGAAATACCAGACATTCTCTTGGCCTTCTCAATATAGTCCCGATTTGAGCAGTTGAAAACCCAATTTCACGAAATACAGCTATGATGTCAAGTTTCCCATAACAGTAATGCTAACCTCAACTTCTGTTGTCAGTTTTCACAACCAGATTGATTGGGTTACTAGAAACTACATACAAAAACAGAGTAAGGATGTGGGCAGGTGCTTTGAAGACTTCCGGTAATCCCTTTCAGGTCAATTGTGGAAGCTGCTGACAGATACAAGGGTAAGACCAAAACTGCTGCTTGCGTCTGGCCAGGGACAGCCAGAGGCAATTCTAGGATTTTATTTAGATCCTGCATTGTCTCCTGAAATCTAGAGGCAACCTATGTTACAACTCTCCTAACATATCTGTCCCTGGCGATCTCTCCTGGGGATGGTCTAGTGGTGGCATCCTAGACCACTCTGCCCTCTGGATGACTCTCCAGCCTGCCTGGGCATGGAATCTTGGTGATTCTTTGTGGGACTGGGGCCTTTTGTCAGCTGCTCTAGACTCCACCTGGTCGAAGCAGCAGCAGCAGCAGCAGCAGCAGCAGCAGCAGCAGCAGCAGAAGAAGAAGAAGAAGAAGAAGAAGAAGAAGAAGAAGAGGCTTCTCTACCCAACTTTTCTCACCCATTAAAGGGACTCAAAGCAGCTGACAAAGCTTTCTGTTCTACTCCCAACAACATAGACCCTGTAAGATATGTGGGGCTGTGAGAGCTAAGAAGATGTGACGAGCCCAAGGTCACCCAGCTGGCTTCATGGAGGACTGTGGAACCAAACCCGGTATTCCCAGATAAGAGTCCAGCTCCCTATTAGAAGACCAAACTGGCTCATGAGGCCATAAAGGAGAGCAGCTTATGGCTTTCAGTTGTCAGAAGGCCTGCCCAAGGAGGTGAACCTTGCCAACTCTATTAGGGGTGGTCTAGTGGTGGCAGCCTAGACCATTCTGCCCTCTGGAGCACTCTCCAGCCTGCCTGGGTACAGACCTCTTAGAGGAGGTGATTCTTTGTGGAACTGGGGCCTTTGGTCAGCTGCTCTAGATTCCACTTGGTCTCAGCTGCCTCAAGTTATGTGTTTGTCTGTTTGGCTTATTTTGCAATGCTTTCTGTGATATGTGATTTTATAATGTATTTTTATTAGCATGTTTTGATTTATTTTGCATTGTATATTTTCTGTTTGTTGTAAACTGCCTTGGGCAAATTTTCTTTTGGAACAGTGGTTATACAAATAAAATGGAAATGAAATGTCCCCACTTCAAATTGGTTTGAAAGGGGGTCTTCTAGAAGAGGAACCTGGTTTGAGGGGGACTGCCATAGCTACAGAAAGAAAAGACATCCTTCCTAATTTTTATATACCTTATTTCAAACACTTTGCTTCTTATTTAATAAAAATTCAAAACCTCAAAGTGGTGTGCCTAGAGAATTGAAAGCAGGGTCAAAAACATTATTAAAAATAAAAAAAAATTGAAAAACAATATACCAACGACGAGTAGGGAAAGGAAATCTGACGGACAAACAAGCCATTCACACGGGGTGGGGTGGGGGAACAGGTCTACAACAGATGTCTAAATGATGCGGTAACAGCAGTAACCTACTTAAAAACTCTCCCATCCTCTCTTACTGCGAATCTGAGTGCATTTCAGCTGCAGCAATACGAAGGAAAATGTCTCAGTGCATTCATTACATGCAGCGTGTAATGAAAATTGATACTCATGTCCCAGGAAACCTTCTTACCAGGGCAGACTAACTTAGTTCCTAATTCACTAACCCGCAAGATGCAACCAGAGGCTTGGGGATCCTTCTGGGTTTTTTTCCCAGTGTGTTATGGGCAGCGAGCAGCAGCCAGGCTGTCTCCAACGTATCCCCTCATCCACCCTCCCTCCAGAGTCCCACCTGCTTTTTCTCTTGATAAGAAGACAGCCAAATAAACAGTCCGAGGCACTTAAACCCTGGGGTGCTGTCTAACAGCTTCTGAAGCACAAGCCCCACCGAGCTGTTGCGAGCGGGAGGCCCCCGGCCCCTTCCTACGGAGGGAACACATTCAAGTGCAATAAGCCAAATGTGATAAAGTTAGAAATTCAGAAGCAGTTTCAGAACACACACACGTCCTCATGACTCTGGGCAACCCTTGACTGCTCACAGCAATTCTGCTTAGCAACTTGCTGGCTGGGACTGAAAAGAACGGCATTCCAAAACAAGGGTTCAAGGCAATATGGCACTGTGAACGCACCATTCTTGGGGTTTGGGATTTGAACTTCAGACAAATTTCTCCCATATCAACCTACCTGTGCCTTAAGATCTACAGGCAAGAAAGATCCTCCTGGTTATGCCATCACCTTCAGTAGCGGAGGGGCTGGGGATCTCGGGCAGGGTCTTCTCTGTGGTGGCCCCTGAACTATGGAATATGTTCAGGAGATTAGTAAAGCCGTGCATTTGAGCTGGCCTTTGGCCGAGGAAACAGCTTTCCCTCTCCACAATTAGGCACTGTTAATATTTTTAGTAGGTTCATTTTATATTTTGTTTTTATTTTATTTATTATTTCTATTTCTATCCTACCCTACACCCGAAGGTCTCAGGGCGGGTAACAACCTTTTATTGCTATAACCCTGAGACCTTTGAGTAAAGGATTAACATGTGAATAAATAAATATATAAATAAATGCTGTGACCCACCCTAGGGCCTTCTGATGAAGGATGGGATATAAATGTTTGAAAATATATAAATAATACAGAAGAAAGTACTATTTTAGGCACAAAAGTGGCTAATCTGTGGCCTCCAGATGTTGCTGCACACCATTTCCCATTGGCACCAGCCGTTTCTCAATTTAAAAGGAAGATGGGAACAGTAACAGCTGACAAAACAAAAAACATACCACCATACTAGGGATGTGCAAAAATTTGTATTTCTTTGAGTAAAATCCCCTTCGAATTTAGTAGGATTATATTCGACGTAAATTTTTTTGTACAAATTCATACAAATATCCAATACAAATGCATACATATCCAACAGGTATCCTGTAGCATATCTACTGTACTCTAAAAGTGTCAAATGTGCCCTGAATCCACTCTCAAACCATGCCAAATTCACTCTGGAGCCATTGCAGATGTGACTGGTGCTGCTGCTTTCCCACCTCCCCATTTCACGGGTGTCAATGTACGAATTCATATGAATATCAAATGTATTTGTGCACATCCCTACGCCATACCCCTTAGCTCAGAGTCTGAGTCCAATCTCCATTTCTCCTTCATGTATATTTCAATTCAATGTATATATATTCCACTATGTCTGTTTCCAAGTGGGTCTGTGTAGAAGAAGAAGAAGAAGAAGAAGAAGAAGAAGAAGAAGAAGAAGAAGAAGAAGAAGAAGAAGAAGAAGAAGAAGAAGAAGAAGAAGAAGAAGAAGAAGAAGAAGAAGAAGAAGAAGAAGAAGAAGAAGAAGAAGAAGAAGAAGAAGAAGAAGAAGAAGAAGAAGAAGAAGAAGAAGAAGAAGAAGAAGAGTTGGCTTTTCTAACCCACTTTTCTCACCCATTTAAGGGGACTCAAAGCGACTGACAAAGCTTTCTATTCTTCTCCCCACAACAGACACCCTGTGAGGTAGGTGGGGCTGTGAGAGCTCAGAAGAGAGCTGTGACTAGCCCACGGTCACCCAGCTGGCTTCATGGGGGAGGATGGAATCGAACCCACTATTCCCAGATAAGAGTCCAGCTCCCTAACCACTAGACCAAACTGGCTCACAACTGTAGTGGTACCAATGTCTCAGCTATGTGAGACAGTTTGGTCTACTGGTTAAGGAGCCAGACTCTTATCTGGGAATACCGGGTTTGATTCTGCCCTCCCACATGAAGCCAGCTGGGTGACCTTGAGCTAGTCACAGCTCTCTCCTGAGCTCTCACAGCCTCACCCACCTCACAGGGTGACTGTTGTGGAGAGAAGAATAGAAAAGCTTTGTCAGCCGCTTTGAGTCCCCTTGAATGGGTGAGAAAAGCAGGGTAGAGAAAAGCCAACTCTTCTTCTGCAGCTACGATCAGCTCTACCTTGTAGTGGTCAGCAAGCAGGAGCACTTCAGAAGCACACACAGTGATTTATCAGGCTTCACAGTAACCTAAATCACATAGCAAATCTCACTTTGGCTCAGCATGACGTTCCCTAGATCAAAGACAAATTTGTCAAGCAATCCGGCCTTCTCCGAGGCTCAGGGAATTGGAATGCAGCAATTCCAGGCTTCCCCTTGGTAGCCAAGGACTACTGGCTGGCCAGACCCTGGTGGCATTTCTCTTTTGCTGCCTTGCTCTCCATTCCATGAGCCTGAACGTGTACGAGGCCCTACTGAATAGGAGTTGTAATCCAAAAATGTCTGGCGACCTACGCGTTAGTCCCCTCCTTCCTGCATCACACACATTTCAGCAAGTATGTGATGGGCTGTGACCCGAACCACATGGAGATGATGCCACCAAGAGCGTGTGGAAGAAGTTAGAGGGAATAATGGGATATGATAAGGGAAGATGAAAGACAGTTTCCATGGTGACCTGGAAAATACCTCTCATAGTAACAAGGGGCACTTCACTGAATTTGAGTGAGAAGAATTCAAAGGATTATAGAGGAAGTAGTAAGAAAGAGGCACTCTCTTCTCATGAAAGATGTGATGTCAGTTATAGTGCTTCTCTCGTTCGCTCTTTTTCATCCAGCACGTGAATAAATACTTGCTGCTCTGTGAAGCTGGGTTTCCCCTCCTCAGAGAAGCAAGAAATAGTTCAGCTGGAGATGGGGAGCACCTGGTAAATGTGTTCCTCTGATCCTGGCAGGGGACATCAGCCCTGCTGAGCTATAAATATTGAACGTTGGTAGTTCCCTCACACACACTCCGCCACCTTCTGTCTCCCTCTCAGCTGCTCCTCCTCCAGTGGGTGAAAGCGGTCTTTGTGCCTTGCTTTCAGTTCTCCCCTTACTGGAACGCTGCCAAGACTGCACATAATAATGAACAGATGCTGCCCAAAATGAGCTTCAGCAAAAACAGCTCTCGGTGTCCTTCCATAACCTAAACTGCCTTTCACCTCAGCTAACAAGCAGGTACCTTCAGCATGAGAAAGATGCAAAGTAAAAAGCCACGGGCTGTTTAAAGGGGATGAGAGAGGAATGCCACAGGCCATGGCGGTGCAATGTTCAAAGTGATGACCCAGAGGCACAGCTATCAGGTAGAAACGTTTAACACCCTATAAGGGAGACTGATGTGAGATCTAGTGAGATCCTTCCATGATCAAGTTTTCTGGGGCTACCACAAATTAGGTGGGATTCTTGGCTATCTTCTGCCACCCCCGTATACACGTGTGGCTGCCATTTTCAGCTGGGTGGTGGTGATTTCCAAGATGATGGATGCTTGCACAGGCAAGTGCTCTTGCTCTTTAGGTAAAATCTAGGTTGGGAATTTATTTTCCTATGATAACATTTAGCAGGATATCACTCCTGTATCCCAGGACCTAATGTTAGGATCACCATGGCCACCTGTGGCAACTGACCATTTCAACATAGTGCTGGGATAAACCTGAGTTTTACATCCTGCCTAGATGCTGCTTTGCATCTGTGGTCAAGCAAGTAGAAGGATTTGCCACACATTTTGTTTGAATGCCAGCTATTTGTGGATATTAGAAATAAAAGTTGCATCTTCTTGAAGTTAAAATATAGAATGCTGCTTTTATTACAGAGGGAGAACTGTCAGGTGGCAAACCAAGCTTCACCACTTGCATTAGAGACCTTTGAATCAAGAGGATCGTATTTTCATACTGTTGGAGTTTCTTGTAAAGGGGTCAATGAAATCTAATCTGCTTTCTGCTATCTTTTAAGTTCTTAAATTATTCCCGTTATTTTGACTTATGCAGATCTGTTATATTAACTTCTGTACCATTCCTAGATTTCATTATCGTAAACTAATCTGCAAGTGATAAGAGTCATAGTGATTAATCGCAAGGAAATGAATAAATAACTAAAGTAAGGACTGGTTGGTCCATGTAGACATGATGGCCAATGCCTCATCAGGGATGTGCACACATATCCATAACATTCGTTATTCATACGAATTGGTATGAATGTGGACATTCGTACATGAATCAAATGTTATGACATTTGTACATTAACAGTCGTATGAATACAAATGTTTCAGAGCATTTGTACTAATACAGGGTTTCCCAAACTATGGGTCGGGCCCACTGGTGGGTCGCGAGCGAATATTGAGTGGGCCCTGCCTGTAGAATTAAGTAATAAAAAAAATGTATTAAAACTTTGTTATTTGAAAAGTCCTTTATTCATATTGGTAACAGTTAAATTTCCTAGAGGTGGGTCCCGAATTGGTAAACTTATATTAGTTGGGTCGTAGCCCAGACAACTTTGGGAACCACTGTACTAATAGTTTGTACATTCGTCAAACTGGGGATACGTATTGGATACGGATGTGTTTGTATAGGATACGTATTTGATATGTAAGCATCTGTATATGATCCGTATGCAGGATCCGTATGCAGGATCCATATCCAAGATCCATATGCATTTGTATCACATTTTCATATCGAATGGAATCCTACCACATTCGAAGGGGATCTAGTAGAACAAATATGAATTTTCTAACATTAGATTCATTGAGTTTCATTATGAATTGAATGTCTGTCATTCATTATCAATCAAATGCCAAAACAACAACAACAACCCATTTGTGCACATCCCTACTCATCACAGCTAACTGTCAGAGCCTGAGTCCACCCTCCCTTTCTTCTTTATACATGCTTTGATTCAGATCAGTTTTCTTGGGGATATGAATAGAACTGCAGCTCTGTAGTGTCTCACCTCCATTAGCTCTACTTATTCTGATGGCTCCTTTTAGTAGCAGGAACCAACCTACCCTGACCTGAAGGAGGACAACTTCCTCTATACCTGTCTTATCACTGCTGATTAAATGTTCCAAGAGGCTTTTCCATATCAAGCCTGTAGGCTCTCAAAGGTCAGCCACATTGGATTAGAAGAGCTGCCAGAAACAACAAGAGGCAATGTGAGATCGTCCAAAGATTCCCAAAATTGCCTCTTGCTGTATCTTGTAGACCCAAGGAGCAACCTCTGCTTACCTTCAGTTTTTGCAATCAGCTGATAGGGGCAACCGGAAGCCAGCCTTGGGCCAGCCCACTTCCTTTTTTTGTTTTTCTTTGCTGGCTTCCAGTAACCCACTTGTGCTGATCGCAAAAGCTGCTAACCCTACATGAAGGTAAGCAGAGCTACTAAAGGAAACCTAGCACCACAATGCACTGTTTGCATGTTGCAATCAGCATTATATTGAGAATGCCTGGGGGTATATCTGGCGTTCCCAATATAGTGCCCAGAGGATCCCAGAACATATCTTGTGTGTAAAGACGGTCTCGTTATTACCAGTCAGAATAAATGAGATATACACTGGCAATACTTCATCCTTTTTTTCCACCCTGGTTTCCGAAGCCAAGTAAACCAACCATCTCTTCCCTGGAAAGAAACTCTACTGGATGGATGCAAAAACCAGGCAATGTGCCCTTTTTAAGGAAGAAAAAAAAAGTTCCATCTTCCCTGAAGCTAAATGAGCACAAACTGTATTTACATCACTATAGGGTGACACATTACTTAAAAAAGGCAAACTGCATTGCCAAAAGAAAGCAAAGATTTGCATAAAATTACCATAAGATGATCTATATGTATAGACACAATCTAGAAACAATTACTATAATCTGAAAAGAAATAAAATAAATCTCGCCATAGTGAGAAGAAATATAACCAAACTGACAAGCAACATTGAGCTTCGCTATCTTTCATCTCATGTTTCTTTTAACTTGTATGTATATCAGAGTTGAGTTGGGCAGCCTTTAAAACAGATCAGTTCTGAGCAACAACACGCAGTCCATAAAGTTAGTTAGACCACTGGCTCAGAGCATGAAGATTTAAAGGCAGCAAGCGACATGGCTTTGCCTCTCTGCCTGCGCAGTCACTGCCATCACAATGGGACTCCACAGAGGGGGCAGCAATAGGTTTGGGGTGGGGGGAGAAGATGGTACTTAAATTCTGTTGCCATTTATGGCCATGGCAAGAAGACCTGAGGGTTGCTGGTGAGACAGGAGGCAATGAGGTCAAGGAGCACAGTGGCCCAATGCAGGTAAAGGGATGGGCCTTTCTGCAAATGCTACCAAACCTCCTTATCTCCCCTGCAGTCTTTCCCAAGCTAACCCCCTGTGGTTGGCCTAGCACACCTTCATGTTCTGTTAGGTGCCTGAACCCTTGGAACCATCCCTGCACCATGCCTCCAAATGTTCTGGACTTCAAATTCCCATCAGTGTGGAAAGTTTAATTCAGAAAATTCCCTGCAGTTGACTATAGACCACATTATTCTTCGGTGTAGACACTCTAGGGGTGTTTTTCCACTGTCAATTGTACCCATTTTTGCACCCATTTTTTGTACCTTTTGACTGTGAGCCGGATTATCCCATTTCCACTACGGCACCCATTTTGAACCCGATTTTTTCCACTGCCGTGGGGGAAATCCAGATCTTTTTGGCCTTTAATCCAGATTTTCTGTAGACCCCATTAATGGGGTCTACAATGGGATCTTCTGCCAGAAAATCCAAATTAAAGGGAGCCTGTTTCTACTGGAAACAGGCAATGGGGTCCAAAGGAGGCTAGGGGGAGGGGATGCACCTTTGACCCCTCCCCCAACATTGGCTTCAAAGTCACTTCGAAGTTGACTTCACATTCACTTCTAAGTGACTTCTAAGTCAGCTTCGAAGTCACTTTGAAATCACTTCAAAGTTGCTTCGAAGACTGCACCCCCCCCCCGTACCCCCAAACACCTGGGGTAATGGACCAACCCCTTGTGGGTCGATCTGGATTCCCCAGATGGGTGCAAAGCTGTTTCCACAGCAGGGGTGTTAGCACCCATTTCTAATGGGTGCTACACCTCTTGTGGAAACACATTGGGTGCTTCCCTTAATCCGGATCTACTAGATCCGGATTAAGAAATGTACCCATTCCTTAGATCCGGATCTTCTTAGATCCAGATCTAAGGGCTGCAGCGGAAAAACACCCTAGCTAAGATCAAGGGTGCATCCAGACTTAGGAATACTGCACAGTCTAATGTGCAGTCCGGGTGTGGGCATCATATCTGATGCCTGAGACTTTGTATTTAAATTCAGATTTACCTACTGCAGAATGATGAGCACTTGCTCCGCAGTATCCAGTAAATCTGAAGTTTCCGGCCAGTCCGGACAGGATGGCGAGAACAGTGAATGAGAGCTGACCTCCCCTTGGCTGCCCCATCCCACATGATGCGTACCTCACTGCACGTGCCACCGAAGTCTCACAACTGCCGAGAAGGAAGCTGTTGACCTGCATTTCGGGTGGGGACTACAAGACGCCGCTTTGCAGCAGATTTATTTCTGTTAGTCAGGAAGTGACCAAAAGAACTGAAACCTCCATCATAAGGGAAGCATTTTGTGCGCTGCTGCTAGTGACAAGCCGACAGCAGCTGGAGCCCTAAGCACTTGGAAGCCAATATTAAATGATAGCAATAAGCAGCTGATAATGCTAAAAAGATAGGAACGTCCTAAAATAACGTAATCATCCATGCAGCTCAGTTCAGTGACACTCTTGTTGTGCGTATGTCTCCTAAAAATACAATGAGGGGTTTTGCAGGTTTGCAACTGCACCCTATTCTCCTTCCCACACATGTGGTCCATTTAGTGTTCAATGAACACAACAGCTAAAACCACCTTCCAAAATCAGAAATTTATCCCACCTCATTCCATTATTTATTTGCATATTTATTCCATCCTATACAAAATCTAAAATGAACACACTAAAAACAATAACGGGACCATAAGATGAGAAAAATACCAAAGAACCTTCCCAATAGCTGAATTTTAAGGCAGACCTAGACAGAGGACGACAGCAGCAGCCAGGGTTGCTTTGAGGGGTTTTATTTTTACATCCGTATCCCACTTTTCCTCCAGGGATCAAAAGGCAGCATGGTGCTTTTCCCTCCACACATGGGTTCTGTTGTCCTCTGTGCATGAGGACAACAGCACAATCCTGGTCCTCCCTTTGTCAAAATGGCAAGATAAAAAGTTGTGCACCTTGATGATGTGACAGTCCTGGATCTGCTAGTCAGACCAGAGTGGGTAATGCCTGTCCAATGGCAAGAAACCAGCCTGCAATGTGATGCAACCACCACGCACTAGTTCCCCAGCCCAGTCCAGGCTTAAAAGTATGGCATCATGAAGAGGTCTATGTGATCAGCCCTTTATCTGCAGAACAACACTGTGAGATAGCAGCCCAGCATTGCATTGTATTACAGCTTTTTTTAAAAGAAAAACACTATGGCCATGTTCCCACTTGACTTTTTAAATCCAAGTTGGACTTTTAAAATCTGGATTCAGGACCAAATGCGCAATCTCGCTGTCCCCATTTGCTTGACAATAATGCGGGCTGAATCCAAATACTGCGGTTCCCACTCACCGCCCAAATCCTCAGCATGGAGAAACAGGACCTTTTAATCTCTGCCCCTTGTCCAACTCCTGTCAAGCCTGCCCCACAGAATCAGCTGAGCAAAAGAACCAAGGGCAATTACAAAGCAATCATCCCTTTCACACTCTCCCTTTCAAATTGGATGGTTGCAGCAACATTACCTCCATTCACGTTACTGGAAAGGCTGCAAGTTTGTGATGAAGCAGATGAGCAAAAGAACAGAGTGCAAAGCTATGCCTTCCTTTCAAAACAGAGGCTAATAAAGACAGGTCACATGGAGGAGGGGGGGAGAGAGCAGCGATTACTTTCCCTTTCCAATTCCCTCCCCTCTGCAAATGGAGGTTCACAGCTTAGTTTTCTCCTGCTATGCCATCCTTGCTACAAATGCATCTCTTGAGGCTGGTGTTTTAAAAAGGTTTTCCTTTCCTGGATTTTTACAGGATAGTCACCATAAAGTCCAGGAATAAAAAAAAAAAGGGATCTTCTGATCCCAAAAGTGGATTCGAATTGTATGGGAACGCAACCTATGGTGCGACAAGAGACTGTGCCAGGATTTGTGTAACTGGACTCAGATCAGGTACGAAAAAATGTATGATCCTCAAAATTCTGCTGCATCTGAAGTCCTGTCTATCAGGGGTCAGGAGTGGTAAAAGTGAAATCCAGCAACAAGGGAGCTGTAAGAGAGAGTCTGTTAACCTCCGGCCTTCCACATGCTGCTGGTCTACAATTCTGGGCTAGACACCCATGCATTCAAGTCCCCATTATCTAGGTCAGGGATGGTGAACCTGAGGCTATCTACATGTTGTTAAATTACAGCTCTCATACTGAACCATTTCACTGGCTAGGGCAGATGAAAAATAGAGTTCCACAGTCACAGTATAGTTAACCCTCAAGCCAGAATGTCCAACATGGCAACTGTGGGTGCAGATATATACCTGCTGAGGCTTTCTCTACCAGAACATCTGAGGCTCACTGGAACAAAATGCGCAACTCTCCGGCTTCCAGCCCTCTGATTGGATATGCTCCCTTCCCTTTTCAGGTTCCCTTTTTGGTCCAAATGTTCTGTCATGTTCCTTGTACATCTACCATTTTGAGGGTGATGTCTGCAACCCCTTCCTAGAATTCCATTTGTAGGACGGACAGAAAAAGTGAAGTTTTTTTAAAATAGAAAGTCTGCTTAATACTGGATAGAGATGCACAAAGGAGCATTTAACACAGCTGTTTTCACCCCCCTGTTCACTAGTCATGGTGATTTGTAAAGAAATAGCACCTTCTTTGTGTTTGAGTGTGGAGGACCCCCAGCCACATTTCCTTAGAGAAGGCTACTATATTTCTGTTCCCTCCCGCTCTGCCATAATCACTCCCCTCCCCTCCTCTCCTTCCCCCTCCCCACCCCCTTCTTCTTTTCACCTTTCTGGAATTGCTTTTTTCATGCAGTGCTAACTGCTGAAGTAACACAAACCTGCTAAATGGTCCAGCTTTATGAAAGCATAAAAATGATTCTACAGCAGTGAGTAGAGCTTTATTAAACTCCAGGGACAGGCTGCAAATGAACAGCTTGCTCTGCTCTTTACTTTAAAAAAAAAAAGCAGAAGGAGAACTTGCAGAATATAAAGTACATTTAAGATTCTGTGCACTGGCATTTCTTTCACGTCACAAACTCGTTTCCCCACCCAGCTCCATCCGTGCCCAATACCACCCTTTTTTGGCTTGTTCTTTTTGCAGGCGTGAAATCTGAGGATCAAGTCCTTACATGGAATATAGATCTCATGACATTTGACATATTACTTGAAAAATATTCCAAAACACTGCAAAACGCTGATAACCCAGATTCCATCTGATGCAAAGCCTGCACAGGTGGAAGCGGGATGAGACCAAGTCTTTTCCAAGTGAATGCAAAGGCAGTTCTTCCTCTGATCATAGACTCTGGAGTTGCAATGGAAAGTTGTTCGCTAAGCATTTTAAATAGAGACTTTGCTAAAATGTGCTTCATCCATTATTTAAGTTTTACACTTATAAACTGCAGGCACCACAGAGGGCCTAGATATATATAGGCAAAACTTGATCAGACTGAATTTCAGTCTGGAAGAAGGAACAATGATAAAGAAATGAAACATAGTTGATTCCTCCACCCCTACTTACTAATAGGGATGTGCACGAATGCAATTTTTGACCCAGTCAAATATCTGAGTGTCTGAATTCATGCGTAAGAGAAAAAACTAATATATTAACATTTGAACTGATTCAAATACATTTACATCTATTTGTATGAATATTCGATTTGTATTTGATGATACAAATGTCGCCAACATTCGTATGTGTCCGTATGCATCTGTACGCATCCTGTTTTCATCTCATATGCATCCCGTTTTCGTCCCGTACATATCTGCACAAATGCGTATGGATACAAATAAGATGCATGTGGATGCAAACGTATTCATACACATACAAAGGTCCAAATAATTCACACGAAGGATTCAAAACATTTGAATTCGTTCAAATGTTAAAAAAAATGAATGTATATACTTTTTATTCAAATTCAAATGTCCAGATTCGAACAAATTAAATCCAATTTCAAATGTTTCAAATATTCTTCCACATCCCTACTTGCAAGTTGAAAAAGCTGGGAGAATTTTCCTCTAAGGAAAAATTTATACCTTTATAATGCTCTTTATTTTTAAGATATTGATAACTTTATCCAACACACTTTTATACAAAATTGCTCAAAAGACATCCTTGTTCCTTGATTAAAATATTAACTCTTTCTTCATCTATATCTAGACAAGGAATAATATTCAGTGTATACAACCGTAATATTAAGTACAGAATAAGACAAAAACCAAAATAGCAGCACCACAGATCAGGCAACTGTAACCATCATCTAAGCTGGCAAAGAAACATTGACCTGGTGCAAAATGCATTCCACCAATGGAATGGCAAATCTAGTCCTTTATGCAGTGTATGCTTTCTTCAGTGAGGTTTAGCTCCAGAAGAGTTTGCAAAAGACTGAAAAAGAGATATTAGAAGAGTTTCATAAATTCTGGTCCCCATTTTTTAAAAAAGCAGTAAAGTGTCACGCAGACCTTTGGATAGCTGAAGTCTTTCCCCCTATTTTCTTGAACTTCCACCTGAAAATGTCACTTTCCCACCTAATATTTATCTAATTGTCAATATTGTTGGATTGGTGTAAAGACTGCAAAAAAAAGGTATCTGTCTCAGTGCTACTAGAATTTGCTTGGAAGTTAGTTCAGGACAGACAGAATGAATTACTTTTCCACTCAGAGCTCTCTACAAAAAAATGTAGCAATAGATCCCAGTTCAGATGGTTTAAACCCATCTGTTCACACTTGGCCATATTTTTGAATATATCTCAGGACATGGTCTGTTGTGGCCTGCATCATCAGGTGGACAGCAGGCCCCTATTCTGTAATATATTCCAGAATAAAGCCAAGTGAAATAGGCCCAAAGTCTAGACAACATCCATGGGCATGTCTGTTAGTATCTAGCAGAGAACTGTCTGGTGATGAGTTACACAAGGTCTGTACAAAAACAGTCCCTATCACTTCTAGCTTTCATTCCCTAGCTTCAATGTTTCTGGTTCAGACTGTTTTGAGAAGCATAGGAAATGCACAGATCTTGGCCCAGCAGCACAATGCAATAGCAGGAGAAAGGACTACATGTGCGCCTTCTGCTCTGTTATTAAAATGCTCTAAACAGAACTTATGGATGGCTGCCTTCTCAATGGGTCCAGGAACACGTGAATCCCAAGCCCTTTGAGGACTCCCTTTGGGGCATTGTGCAAACCCTGCTTTAGATAAGGATCTACCATGTTGAAACCAACATATAATTGTAAAGTTGAAATGAGTCACTTGGCCACCAAGCTCAAACCCAGACAAGGTCCATCTTCTCACTGTGAACACTGGGTCTGTTCACACTTACCTGACTGATAACTTCAGCATCACACCTGTAAGAAGGTGAGAATACCACTACCAGGGAGCTACCTAGTTGTTCCCAGTAAAGCTGTGGGCTGCACTTTAGCAATCCACGATTAGTTAGACCTGGGGGCTGGGGGAGTGATTAGTTAGACCTGGATACGCTTACCGAGTGAGCGGACCACTGCTTACTAAATGGTAAGTGTAAACAGGGTCTTAGCAGACAAATAGGGATCAAAGTCTTTCAAGACACAATCTGACTGTCCAACCACAGTGGCACTCACTGAGACTCCATATAAATAGGTTCAGGGATGAAGTTCTACATCATAGGGCACGGCTGGAAGACACGAAGAATTACCACCTTGCTGAAGTAGTTGGATAAGTAATCTCCAGGCTATTATCTTGACTGTCTTGGATTCTAAGACAAAGTGGGATATAAATGCCATAATAACAATCAGATATAAGATGTAACATATGCCCTGCTAAATCTAATCAGTAGCCTCTCTAATCCAGCAGCCTAGTCCTACCATGGAATCTCAAAGAAAACGTGAGCACACCTTGACGTACTCAAGTGTTCCAGCAGTTGGCCTATAGGGACACACACCACTACCTATATCAGGATTAGTTGAAAAATCGCAGGAGCTAATCTCCATTGATAATTTGGTCCTCCATTAATGTATTTTTCTGAAATCACCCAAGCTTCAAGAATGGGACAAAAGCTCTACAGACATTTCCAAAGTTGTAAAGAAGATGGTGATTGGGGCATCTGCCTAATATCTCTTCTTTAAAGAAATTGGGAAAGTGATTTTCATAGTAAGGCAAAAGACATGAAGTGATAATAAGGTAAAGCTTTAAAAGAAGTGTGTCGATCTAAAAGAATGATGGTTTGGGTGAAGCTTCTAGTTTTTCTATTCTTTCCCACATTGTTAGGTGGAAATGGAACTAGCTAAGCCAGCCAAGCTGCTTTTCACCTCTGCTATTATAAAGCTGCAACTGTATGCACTCTTACCTGGGAATAAACTACCCTGATCACAGAAGGGCCAACCAAGAATGCATATAAGCCAACAGCATCCATTAGGTTAACATGAAGTTCCGCTCCTGTACACTTAGCAACAAACACAGTTGGACTTACTCCCAATCTAGCACAAACAGAGTTGCATTTTGGGCTCTTTTGCACCATATATGCAACACTGATCACTGTTGACCGAAACAAATCTAAGAGGAAGAGTGAGGTTAACTAGGGATGTGCACAAATATTTGTACATTAACACTGATGTATGAATGTCGTAACATTCAATTAGTGTACGAATGTCTGAATTCAGATGGATTCATATGTTCATTCAGATGAATGTTAGGAATATCCATGCACATCCCTAATGTTAACTATTTTATTATTCTAGCCCATGCCCAAGCTGAATTATACAAGAAGCAATGTGAACTAGGAATGTGCACCAAAAAAATTCACATTCGTTTTGCTATAGAATCAAAAGTCCAAAAACTTGTTTGTTGGTAAATTGTTCAATCAAAAATCAGGATTTTTGCATTCGTTTTTGAACTTTTTTCTTGCAAACTTTTCATGACTATTTCCCATCAAAAAAGTCCTTTTTTCATTACTCCAAACATAGCAAAATATGAATATCCAATCCATTTCTTGCAAGCAGGTGGCTGATTTGCTTCAATCAAATTTTTAGATATCAAAAAAAACTGAAATTTGATCCAAGGCGAATGTCTGTGAATTTGAAATATTCAATCAAATTTGCAAATACAAATCTAACTTTGAACATCCCTGCTTTGAGCCCCACATACAGAACTTCGAAGCACATCTATTAAAAAAATTGCATTGTGGGGATCTGTACTATTTTATACATAATGACTGTAGGAAGTTGATGGCTAAAAAACACCAATGAAGCAAATAGTGGGGGGGAAACATGAAGCTGCAAAAGAATATGCACTTCGGTATGCACAGATTATAAACATTACAAAATTGTACATTTTGCTATTTCTGATCTTTTTTTTCTCTTGGCCTACATTCAAAACTAGCATAAGACTCCGCTTTCCCCATGGAGTGTACAGTCTATGGTACATTTTTTTTCACATAGATACATTCTTTTATTCCATAAATTACTCTTCTGTTACACCCAAGAAAAACTATTTGCCTTTTTCCTACACCTGTGTGCTTTTCATGGTTTCATACCTCACTTCCCTGCCTGAAAACAATTATCTTTGCCACTGATGGAGGGGTGGGTGGGAGGGTGGACAGATGGAAAAACTAAAGGGAATAAACCAGTTCATTCCAACTCCGTACTCAGGGAAAGGGAATTCAACTACTGTAGACTCACTTCTTCTGACATGCATATAACAAGTTATAGCTGATTGTACTGATATGTTCACAGGAGACTTTCTCATCTAAATTCTCACTATCTCAGATGGCGGGGGTTGCAAATGCAGTTGGTTTTCATGCATCTTCATTTCCTTTGCTATTGAGCTACAAGTCTTGTTCAAGAGGAGAAAACACTGCTGAATGGTCAAAGGATCAGCAGAGGTAACCAAGTTTTAAAAGGAGAGTTTGGGCTCATCCTAGGTGAGTAATGGATCCTCCTTTGGTTTCCCTGAAAAGACGCTCCTCTGCTTAGAGCATTAAACCACCCAGCTGACTTCACGATGCGCCATAAAGGAACAACCCTGAGCAGTAGGAGGGAAGAGTGGGAAGGCTTCGACGTTAAGGTCTTTGACAGTGTCAGACTTACCTCAAACAGACAACCACAAGCTGATAGCTTTATTATTATATTTTGGATGTCAAAGTGGCACCAACTAGTGCCTTAAAATGCATCAGAGCTGCTGCTGCTTTGACAGAGGGTGTTGGTTTCCCATTAACAAGTGGAACGCGTGAGCTGGAGCAGAAAACTTCAAGCTCTTTGGAACTGATAAAATAACAACTCCCTAATTAAGCTGAACTGTCACTCAACAAGGCCCTCCGTGCAGCATCCGGAAACAGCAAGCAACCCTACCACACGTGTCCAGCATAGCAGTTCCAAGACTGTGGAAGAGCATGATATCAAAAGCCCCAGGGTATGACCCTCAGTTCCAAAATTGGTCTGCCTACCAAAACAGCTTTATGCAAACAGAAACATCCAGCATGCAAAGTCCAGAGCGTGGCAAGACTTGATCTGAAATAGCACCATCTGCACTGTAACAGTGTTCCAGCCCCCAAGTCCGTGCATCACGCCCAAATCTTGCCCAAACCTCAGGGCTGGTCTCAGGAAGCTCTAACAGCTAGGAGTGAAAGATCTGGAGTGCCTCGGGAATTCATTTCAGTAGCATACTTTGGTGCACCCCTGATGTGGGTCCCCCTGAGGCATGCTTTCTGTGCGCCTCTGTGCTCCAGATTGCCCTTGCTGGTACATGGCAGTGAATCGATTTAATCAAATCCATGTGTAACGAAGATCAGGAGCTTCTGATCTGGATTACACTCTGTCTGGTGCAGAAAGAGTAAAATAATAGTAGGTAGGGGCTCCTAACATGCAGACAGAAGAGGCCCCGAAAAGCACTTTGCAGAGCAGTATTACAGATCAAGGGTAAGTGCAGAAAGCCCCCAAGTCCCTACTCACTGTAGCCAAAGCAATAAAAAATGGGAATGCCCTTTCTGCAGAGGGCCTTATCCTGGATTATACCCCAGAGTAGGGTCCTGCCATCCACAGGCTTGTGCAGACGATAGCAATTCAGAATAAGGCCTGCTGCAGAAAGGGCTGAAGATTGAGAAACAGGACCACTATAACCAACAGAGGCCCTGTCTGTACTTGGCCTTATTCTGGAATATATCTCAGGACGGGGTCTGTTGTTTGTATGGTAATGAAGACTCTGGTAGGCCTTACCTGGGACCTCCCATAATCTGCACTAGCCTTCGGACAGCAGATGCCAAATCCAAGATATATTCCAGAATAAGGCCAAGTGCAAAAAGGGCCAGAGCTTTTGTTTCCAAGTAAAAGAAAAACACAAAGTCAGTCTAAACTTTGGAGTTTCAAAGAAGCTCAGATGCTTATGTTCGGTAGAGGCAAAGGTCCTTTTCACACTTGGCCTGATTCTGGGATATATCTCAGGACAGTAGTCTGTTCTTCACATGCTAATGCAGACTATGGCAGGCCTCACCCAGAGCAGTCGACATTCTGCACAAGAATGCAGCAGAAGGCCCCTTTTCTGGGATATATTTCAGAATAAGTCCAAGTGCAGAAAGGCCCAGAGAGTGTCTCCCTCTCATCTTTTACCTGTGTTTAAAGTTGATGAGCTTCTACTGGATATTCTACTTTCCCTCCATGGAATGCATAGTTGCATGCAGTGTTCTTTCCTGATTTCTAATCTTGCACAGTCTTGGTAGATTCCATGGATCAGCAGAGATCTGAAATGGGATCTCCCCAATATGAGTCCAACACTGTAATCCATGCTTTTGGCAACAACTCCCATCACCTCCCCCCCCAAAGTTACCCTATAATGGCTCCCAATAAAATTCAATATACAAAGCTGAACAAATAAAATAAATATACAGTATAAAAGGGAGTTTCAGATGTAGAATAAAAGATCTGTAAAAAAAAAAAAGTAGACTTGAAAGGCATCAACACACGGTCCTTTGAAAATACTGATGCAACTTCAGTGTAGATTCCTCCTACCCCCACAAATTATGGCAGCCTCTGCCCCACCTAGCTTAGCATTCTTACCAATTGGCCTTCCCCCAACACCCTGCAGAGCAACTTCTCATGCACAGAGGCAGCCAGTAGGTTGATCACAGAGATCATTTAATGATGATGTGATGTCAGCTTACAGGCCAGCTGTGAATTATCCAGGACACCAAAAAATACAGAGGTAGAAGTAGCAGAAACCGTAATGCTACTGTTGTGCTTTTTTTTTGGATGAGTTCTAGCTTCCCCTCATTTCTGCACAAATCCCTTTAACAGAATGAACATACACCCTAGTGAGCAATGGAACAGCATTAAAAGCATATAGCAAAAATCCAGTGCTACATTAAACGGCACACAGAAACTGAAGTTGTCTATTGGCTTTAGGAGAGAAGACTGAGGACAGAGATTATAGTTCTGAGATTTGGCTCCTAATATTCTTTACACTGGCTCAAGCAGAAATGTTCTCCCTTCTATGCCTCTCTCCAAAATTTGCACAAGTGCTCTGGAATTCTTGGGTGACAAATATATACTGAGACATTGGTGTATGGAGGAGATAGTTAAAGGCGTAGCTCCGGGCTCATCATCCCAACCTTCATTAGAAAATGTGCATTCCTTTTTGAAAATGACACACAAAGTCAAGTTCTCTGCAAAGATGAGAAAAATCCAGTCTCTGGCAAATTTACAGCTTGGCGGAACAGATTTAAGCCAAGGAGATATTTTATTTTTTTACGGGATCCTGACAGAGGACAGTACCAGAGGCCTTTTCGCACAGGCCTTTTTAGAACGTGTGGAAGACAGCTCC
>MTQE01001280.1:856830-871327 GCA_014337955.1 Aspidoscelis marmoratus
AGCCAGCCCGGGATCGGCCCCCTGCCACCCCAGAAAGGGGCGACAGGATGAATGACGATCATAATTATACCTTAGAAATATTTTATATCAGGATAGCACACAATGGGTTTCCAGAGCTACAGCTGAATTCCGTGCAACAAGATCCATATCCTTTGCTTGTACAGTCACCTCATTATTTTTCATGCATCTCATTTCCCTTCCTGCCAATCAAAGCTGGGTACGTCGGGATTCCATACAGAACTATTTGGGTGGTTGATCTGGCTGCCCTTTCCAGCAAGTTGGATCCTGGTCACCTCTGCAAGTCTGCACATAAACATATCTACTGAACAACACCTAAAAGTATAGTCCAGAATATAAAGGCTCTCACAAGTTTCTTTGCTGCACCTGGTAACTAGGCAGTCTGTATTGTAAAAATCACAAAGAAAATGGTGTTAAGAGGGTCATTTCATGATTCACAGATGATAGAGACCCACCTAGGATAAGAACACATCTGCCTAGCTGAAGAGCCCTTCTAAGGTGGCCAATACTGACCAGTGTTAAGAATTTGCAAGAAAATGTCTCTGATTCACATAGTCTAGATTGCCAAGTAGCAAAAAGATGACAGAAAATAGCCAGGTCTGTCCAGCACAGCTTCCACTGAGAGGTACCATAGGGTCATCAATAACAAAATGGCAACAAGCTGTTCTTCTGCATGATTCTTCCTACAAAGCTAAAGGTTTCAATGTTGAATAGGCATCTTGATAGGTTCTAACAATGGCGCTTCACAACTCTGGAAGACACCTGGAAGCTCTTGTATATGCCACATTCCATCATGTGGCCTTTCCCCTCACCCTGCAGCTTCAGTCCCATGAACCACAGTTGAAGTGTGAGATTTGTTGGATTCCTTAAAAAAAATAGATGAAAGGAACATTAGGTTTCTGTTAACTGAGGTCTTCACTGACTTAACACCATCAAAGCCATTTATAATATTCAGGAGTGAGTAATGGTCCAGCTAGGCCATCAGATTGTTCTCAGAAAGGTCAACCAGGTAGCTGGGGGAAAAACCATCAGTACAATCAGGTTCTCCTCACTTACATTCCTCAGCAGATGCTCATCAGATGGAAGCAAAACACTGCCATACTAGTCAGTGAATACGGCAATTTAATTGGAAGGAAGATCACAGCTAACAGTTGGGGAACTCAGGAGAAATAACAACAAAGATCTGCATTCTGCCCCAGATTCCCCATGGAACCCTGAGCAACCTATACTTTGTCTTGCACGTGCTAAGCATCGAAGTAAGATTGCCACAGATTTCAGATGGAGCAGATGGGAAACCCGACAGAATCAGATGGCATCTTGAAGATTCAATCCATATAGCATAGCCTTTATTTTCAGGTGGGGCACCAAGTCCTTCAGACCATTTTTCCTCAGTGGCCAGAGGTAACTAGTTGGTCACTGACAGAAGCAGGACACCAGGCACACAACTCAGCAGGATGCCAGGCACAAGACTTTTTTGCAAGAAGCAAGCAGAGATGGCAAATTCCAGTCTTTCCAGCAATGGTGATAAAACATGTGTTAGAGACTGAGTTCATGTTTTCCATGCACACTGTTCTCAGTTCACTCTTAATGTCACCAAGTTTTTGTACTGTGTTATAACAAAAAGAAATCTTACACAGCATCCTGGGCAGTTGATGCCAGCAAGAGTATGCAGTGTGAGCAAAGCAAATGGTGTGATCACATATCAAGCACACCCCTATGGCTATGAACTTCTTGCTTTGATCCTACATTGCTGCTTTTTGTCCACTACCATTAAGGACACTGAAAAACAGCCGTAGCTTAGTGCCAACTCATTTCGTTCCACCTAGAAGGTGCCAGGTTCAGTTCCAATCCAGATAGGGCTGTGAAAAATATCTGCCTGAAACCAGAAAGAGACACTGTCCAACTTTAGGGAGACAATAATGTACTGGGTGATCTGGTCTGGTATTAAACAGCTTCCTACGTCCCCTTGAGCATCTAAAACACATGAATGCAAAGCTGGTATTCTGCTATTCACAGGTAATGAGGACAGGCAAGGGAGGGGGTGGTATAGAACACAATAATACATACTGACGAGACTTGCTCTTCCTTAACTAAAACAATGATTATTATAGAGTAGCTGGAAGATTAAAGAGAAGGGGGGCGTTTCAGCAGGACAGTTTCCCTCCTTAATTAACACCTTTTACTTGCAACAATGTTCTTTTCTAAAAGCAATTGTCTACAGCAGGAGCGTGGACAGGGTTTTTCTAAAAGACTTCACAAGGCCCTCCATCCAAATCCTACTCTAAGAATTGCATCTAGGACCTTCTACATACCAATCAAGATACAGCCGTTTCTCATTTCTCAAGGAACTTGACAGCAGTGGACTATGAGATCTTGGAAGTAATATTCTTCTGCAAGATCCTGATTTCTGATGGGCTAGATACTCATACACACATAGTTTCAGGGTAATTCTAATTCAGTTACACCAAGAGATGAATCTCCAGGAGCTGAACAGAAATTTTTAGTAATCGAACAGAAAGATTCTACAACACGGGCCCTTTCTGTACTGGGCCTTATTCCAGATTACATTTCAGAACAAGGGCCTGCTGTCCAGGTGAGGCCTGCGATAGTCTGAACCAGCATATGGATGACAGACCACTATCCCAGATTCTGAGATAAAGCTCAATGCAGAAAGGGCCTAAAGCTGTACTGCCAAATCCAGAAGATGTCTAGTGACAGAGACTGTCACTATTACCCAATATCCACAAGGGCTACGTAGTATCCAAATCATCTGTAGAGGAAAATCTTTCAAGTCCTCCATGAAGGGCAACCTGGTTAATGGATAAACCATTACCAGATTCTTCAAAAGATGCACTCCAGCTCTGGAAATACATGATTATTCTATCTTACACAGGATGGTTTTATTTGGGGGTGGGAGCTTTTAAATATTGTACATCAAACCTGACACTGGCTTTTTTAAAAAGGCACAGCAATCCATGTTGTTATCAAAGCCATACATATGACTTCTCTGCATGGCCCTTAATGTGGTCTATCTAGGTCTCATATGAAGCCACACCCCCATTGGTCTTCTCTGTCTACATTAGACAGAGCATAGTCTAGATTAGGGAGGTCTTTAATACAGTGGCCATGACCTAGATCACTGGGGGGAGGGCGTTCATTTCAGTGGTGCACGATAGCACACTGCTGAAATGCACACACACCCCAGAGGCTCTGAGGCTAGGAACTTTTGCACCTTACCCTCAGAGGCAGTGGGCATGTCCACAAAGCTTGTGCAAACTTTGAGGCCGTGGCATGAGCCGATCCAACCATGTATTCTAGACCCACTGGCCATGGCTGTGAGCAGGTAAGTGCAGAGAGGGCCATAACCCATGAACAGACAGCTAAAGCGAAGGACCTCAAAATGGTCTCACGAGTCCCAGGTTCAGTAAAACCTGGCACTCTGCCCACCAGTGGCACCACATGCGGCAAATTAACTAGGGAAATGAATCACCTGATTACAGGTGGTTCCAGAAAAGCACTAGGAAAATCACCACCAGCTAACTCATCTTAGAAGACTGTGGCCTGCCAGGCCCTTCTAAGTGTCGCCGCAGATCAGAATAATGCCCCAACACCCCAGTTGCCTTCCTGCTGTTTCTACATATCCTCAGGGGCTGTAGGAACACTAGAGGCACACGAAGTGCATTTGGGTTCTGGAAAGGAAACCAACCAAAGCATTAGCCAGTGATCCAGGCAGCCAGAAAAGGTGAGCACAGCTACAGCAAACCACTTATGGGGGGGAAACTCATCACACACTCATCTACTTATAACCAACAGAAGGGATTTTTCACTTTCCCCCTGGCATAGGGGGAAAGTCCGGTCAAGTTTAGATAAGCTGAGCTTATCTTGCTTCCCCTTCTCCACAGGAAAGACTCTGCCTGCTTTCCCCAGTCAGTGGCAGGGGAGAGATGTCCTCTCACAGAGATCCTCAGCAAACTTGCCAGCTCCTGACTGAGACAGCCCAGTTTCTGTCCTTACCAAGCACGGGTCCCTACAGGTGATAACGAAAGACAAGCAAGACAACCCGCTTAGCAGCATGGCTCCAAGCCAAACGGGAGAGGATGAGACCCTTCATCGCCTTCCCCTCCCAAACCGCTTTGACTTATTTGAACCGGCCCTGACGCTCCGGATCTACGGCACCCCGGCGAGGCCTCGGCGCAGAGGAGCCCAGAACTTCCACGAGGACTCTTCCCGCCGTCGGGGGGAAGGGGAAAGGGAAGAGGGCGGGGAAGGAAGTAAGGAAGGAAGGAACCAGGCGCCAAAGTACCTTCCAGCCAGCCGAGCTGTTGCTGTCTCCTTTATCCTTAAAATAGGGGACGAAGCGGACCATCCAGTCGTAGATCTGCGAGAGCGTGAGCCGCTTCTCCGGGGAGCTCTCGATCGCCTTCGTGATGAGATCCGCGTAGGACAGGTTACCCCAGGCGTTGCGCCGGGAGGTCTTCGCCTTGCGGAGCTGTCCAACGTCCGCGCCCAGCGAAGGCAGAGCCGCCGCCGCCGCTTTGCCCCGCTCCGCCGCCGCCGCCGCCGCCGCTCCCGCGTTCTCGGCGCCTTCCGCCCCACCGGCCGGAGCGCGCTCGCAGCCCGGGCCGCCCCTGCCTCCCCCGCCGGCGGCTCCGGCTCCGGCGCCCGCCGCGCCATCGTCTTCCTCGCCGGCAAAGTCCGGGTGAGGCAGCGGCCAGGTGCACGAGCGGGGCCGGCTCTGGGGCTCGAAATCCGGATCGATATCAACCTGATGCGCCTGCAGCTTCTCATCCATGTTCCTCCCCCTCCCCCCCACGGCTGCCTTTTCTCTCCCCCCCCCCACCTTCTACTGGTTCTCTCTCTCTCTTTCCCCCCCCCCTTCTCTTCTTTATGCCCGCCCGGAGGTCTCCTTTGTAAATTCCCAACCGGGGAGGGAGGGAGGGAGGCTCGAGCCGACCGTGAGCGTCTAGGAAGCGGCGCTCCGAGGCGACAGCGGGAGCAGCAGCAGCAGCAGCATCACACCAAAGTGGGTCGGGGGAGAACGGATCGAGCGCGGGGGGGGGCTGGAGGGAGAGGGAGAAGGAGCGAGGGGGCGGGATGTGGAGACGTTGCCTCTCCGCCGGGTTTCGGGAGGGAGCTGCGGGGGGGGGGGCGGTGCGGTGCGGGAAGACCCGGCGGGAGGACGTCTGTCCGTCTGCCTGGAGAGTCCAGCGGCGCAAGCCCCGACGGTAAGAGGGCGGCAGGCGCCGTTAAAAGGGCAGCGAGCGGCGGCAGGAGGCGGCAGGTTTCTCCATCGAGCCCGGCGCCGGCGAGGAGCGAGTGGCAGCAGGGAAAAGAGGGGAGGGGAAGGGAGGGGAGGGGAAGGGAGGGGGCGGGAAGGAGGGGGCGCCCGTCCGTTCAAGCAACAGATGAGCAGCAGGAGCGCGCCAAGCTCGGCGGAGGAGGAGGAGCGGCTCCTCGCCGGCGATCCCGGCACGGAAGCGCCTCCGAGCCCAGAGGGCTCCACGCGAGTTCGGGTCTTCTGGCCGGCGGCGCGCGAAGGGCTTCTCCTCCGACCCCCGACGAAGAGCCCCGGGGAGCGTCCAGGCGCAACAGGGACCCGGCGGCGGCGCTACGGGCCCCGTTGGTGGCGGCGAGGGGCTGCCACTGGCATAGTCCCCGCTCGGCTTCGCCCTGCCGCCTCTCGCGCGCACTGGCTGGGCACGCCGGCTGGCGAGGGGCCGGCGCCGCCGGGCAGGTCTTGCGCGCGCCTGCCCAGCGCCCCGCCCCGGCACCTGCCGCTAAGCTCGAGCGGCGCCGCGTCCGGCCGGAGCGGCTGCGGTTCCCGCCTGCGTTTCGGTCACCTCGTCGCCCTCCTCCTCCTCCTCCTCGCGCCGATGCTGCCTGTGGAGGAGCCGCGGCTGATGCGCTCGCGTTGCCCTCAGCGGGCACCGCCTCTCTCCGGGGAGCCGGCGGGATGGCAACATACTGAGGAGGAGGAGGAGGAGGAGGAGGAGGAGGAGGGAACCGCGGCGGCGGCGGCAGCCGCCACTCTCGGCTGCTTCGGTGCCCTCTCGTCACCCAGCCCTGGCGAACAGCAGCGCCTGTGTGACTGACACGCTGCGCGCGCGCACGCGGAAACACACGCGCGCGCGTACGGAGAGGGGGGGGAGTCCGCCGGCGGAGGGAGGCAGGGGCGGGGCTGCCGGCGAGCGAGCGAGCCGAGGGGAGGGGAGGGGAGGAGGGCGGGGGCCCTCCTAGCACCTTGACACCCGAGGCGGCGAGCCGCGCTCACGCCTGCTTGCTTCGTTGCTTGGCTGGCTGGTTGGCTGGCTGGCTGCCGGGAGGCCTCGCCGTCGGCTCTCTGCCCGCCTGTCCGCTTCCAGCCAAACCACCTGATCACAACAGCCGCCGCCGCCGCCGGGCTTCCCCTCCTGGCGGCAGCTTCCCAGGTGTCGAGCCGAGAACGAAGCCCTTGCGCCCGGATACGACCCCGGCCGGTCCCTGCCCTGCTGCAGGACTCGCCCGCCTGCCCGCCCGGGACACCTGCCGACCGGCAGCAGACGCGAACGCGCCCGCCCCCTCCGCTGTGCTGGGAGCCACAGGTGCGAAGAGCCGGCCCTTTCTGCTGCCCTCGCCTTTCTCCAGAGGGGAGCCGGCCTGGGGCAGCCGGGGTTCCTTGGGAGCTCCGCTGAAGGCAACTCTCTACCCTACATCTTCAGCCCTTCACTCCTTGGTGGTGGGGAGGGGGAGAAAAACACCTACTCCCCCCCCCTCACCTGCGAACTTCTGGCTGGCAGGTAGCAGCCTCCAAATCCTGCCCACCTGTCCTTTAAGCCTGGGCCCTCCGAGCATCCAGAACTAGAAGTTGCTCTTCCGCCTTTCCTTGACTCTCACGTGCTTTCTACTTTCCGTGCTGAAAAGAACAATAATAATGGAAAACTTAGCAAGCTTCCTCACCCCATGCTGCACGGCTGTCTAGAAGATACAGTTCAGATCTTTGCCCGAGGGCACCTTAATATCCCCCCCAATCTCTAAAACATTCATCCAAGGAGATGCCCAGTGGCCCAACACCAGAGGGGGAAATTCCGACTCCCTCTTTTCTGCTGTCCAGCCTGTGTGCTGTTGCACTGTACGTGTGTATGTGCGGGTGTATGTTTCTTTTTTTTTCCCCTCTCTTCAGACTGTGTACACTGACTGACTGACCTGACCCGAATGCCGCCTCCTGATTGGAAGGAGAGCTGCAGAGGATCCAGACCTGAGCGATCTTTCATTGGCTCAGTCCCAGCCTGGCGTTCCAAAAATGGGAGTGAAGAAGATGCCTTTGGCAGCCAGAGGGAACCTCCCTCCGTGACGTGACGGTTCCTTGATTTACCCGCGCGGGTAACCCGGGGCAACAAGGGGAGCGAAGTCCCACCCAGCGGTTGTTCTCCATTCATAGGAAAGGGAAGCAGGGACCCACCCACTCTGGCGACAAGCTTCGCCTCCTTGCTGCTCGCTCGCTCGCTCGCTCTCACGCATAAAATACAAGCACCACTGCGTCTGTCAGTGTGTCTTCTCTTTTGCAATGTCCTGTGTGCCCACACCGCACACCCAGCCTTCCAGAGGTGGGCTGTTCCCCTCACTTGCCTGCCCAGATCCAGAATTTTAATCTTACTCTGTCGATCCAAGTAAGAGCGGGCCGTTTACCTATCTTCAGGTGCCAGCCTCGCTGATTTCCGTAGAACATGTTTCCAAACAATCCTGCACAAATAATTTACATTACGTTTCTATTTTGCTTGTCTCTTTAGATCTATAAATTCATGGCTGGGCCTGGGAAGTTGCTGAAGTGAGGAAGAAGGGGATTTTGGAATTTTGCTGCTTAGGAAAGTAATTTAACCTGTTTTCTATGCATCACACATTTAAATGTTATACCCTCCTTGTGAGCAGACTGCTTAGATGAACAGCTAAGAAACTGGAGCTTGTGGGTTGTAGGAAGAACGCTCTGGTAGTCCTGGTGCTGATATTGCTAAGTTCTCTACATTGTTTTCTGAATGTTCCTCACTTGCCGTATATATTTGGTGGCAGTTAATCCATAACATCCAATATTTTTGTCCATGAGTAAAGAGGTGTTTTCTTTTTAAATATACTCGCTAAAGAAACTGGATTCCCAAACTATTATAATTTGTACTGGATTACATGAGTAGAAAGTTGGAAAAGAATTATTCCAGACTAATAAATTCTGGACAAGGGTATGATTAATACTATTAATACTTATAAGCTCATAACAATTCGACACCTACTATGATTTAATGCAGCTTCATTATTTTATCCTAACAGTTGATTATAGATTAGTAAATGTCCACAATATAGAAATATACAAGTTGAAATGGAAGCTTTCCTTTTTTATTTTATTTTGTTATTGTATTAGACACAAGTGCAGATAAGAATCGTTGAGTGGAAGGCCCTTGAAAACTTTTTGTATAATTAAGATTGGTTCTGGGGGAAAGAGGGGGTCAGCTGATAAACAACAAGAAACAAACAGGGAGCAGATAAAAAACAGAAGGAAGAGGAGATGTTAGGCAAATGGAGAAGTCACCAAAAGAATAAGAAGAAGATGAAGAAGGGTATTGTTTAATGTCAATGTATATGTTTTAGGTTGTTAAAGAAAAATCTTTTAAATAAAGAATCTATTTTAAAAAATACACTCATATTTTGTTACTGTTATCTTCTTTATTATTGAAAAACAAGCATATTGCATATTGTCCCAATTGCAACATAGCTAGGACTTTCAACAAAATACTTGAAAACATTCTCATTTTATTAAGGCTTCTGTCTGAATATCTGATTTTGTAGTGGTTTGCAAATTACTGAACCTCTTTAGATTGTTTCTCATTCTCACCATAGTGGGGTGTATAAATAACAGGCCAGTTTGGTCTAGCGGTTAGGGAGCTAGGCTCTTATCTGGAAATACTGGGTTTCATTCCACCCTCTTCCACAAAGCCAGCTAGGTGGTCTTAGGCAAGCCACAGCTCTCTTCAGAGCTTTCACAGCTCCACCTACCTTACAGGGTATCTGTTGAGGGAGAAGAACAGAAGGGTTTGTAAGCTGCTTTGAGTGCTCTTAAATGGATGAGAAAAGTGGGGTAGAGAAGCCAACTCTTATTCTTCTTAAATGTATGTCAGTGGTACAAACTACATTAGCACAGCTTCTTCCTTTCTTAATGCATGTTAAAAGGCTACTACACCTATAATTTGTTGGGCACTCAAACTAGCTATGCCTGCAGATATCATGATAAAAATTAATCTGTGCATGTCCCGCTGTATTCCTAGTATAGTTCATATTATTTTGCAGCGTGGATTTTATCACTTGTAGTCCGGTTCATTTTTTTGGTGTGTGAATGATGACCAAAAGTATCTTTGTCTGAAGGGGTCATGCCTAGGAAGAGGAAAGAGGCCTTCCTTTTTAAAAATATATCCCACAACAGTTCAGCTAGGCTGGAACATGGCAGCAGAGTATACTAGGCAAAACTGAGTGCACATGAAATCTCCTTTTAGAAAATCATAAAGTTTCATTTGGGGGGGGAGGGAATTTTTAGGTCTATGTGTCAGAATTACCACCCTTAGAAGCAATATAGAAGATTAAGCATATTCTTCACTTTATTTTGATAATAGAATGCAACTTGGTGCAAGCAGCATCTAGTATTTAAAACATCAAAGCTCAGTGCTATTCCCACACCCCATAAGCCAGGTCAAGGTCTCATAACAACTGGATGTACTGAAGCCTTTTCCTAGGATTCTTATCTATCCTGGAACAATCGGAGATATTCGATGTGTGAGAAATACAAACAGGCAGAGATGAGCTTGGAGCAGACACTACCTCTTCCCCCTCTGTGATTGCCTTCTTCCCCTGAAAATGTGATTGAAGCCAGAGAAACAAGAAGATCTGGTTTATCAGGGTACCTGGAATGAAAAGCATGTCATAAATGTTTAGCACTGACTTCCTCAGCATTAACCCAAGAAGATTCAGATGCAGGATAGCCCAGTCTACAATTTATGCCTAGAGTAGTGGGGATCTCTATTTCAAAATGTTCATGTTCATCAATTATGATGGGAGGAGGAGGTGGCTGGGTGTCACAGAGAGCATTTGGAGGAGGCTCCTTGCAAAGAAGGCTCTGGTGATAGACAGGGTATGTTTTTCACCTCTTTGGGGAGTTTTAAACCTCATCAGTATTGGCAATTATCTTAAAAGGATCAACCTTTTGGAGGGACATGGGGACTTGAGAAAATGGGTAGAGAGATCCATCAGCTGCCACTTTATGAGCATCTTTGGATAACTGTAAGGTAGATTGTAACTCAGACCAGTCTGATTCAGGGGCAGTAGCCCAGTCTATGACAGAGCAAAGATAATGGGGATCTGAAATTAAAAGAGCAAGCTATGTACACCTGTACCATAATAAGCTTTAAAAGGAGATAGTTGTAGGGAAGAGTGAACAAAATTATTGTAGCAAATTCAGCTAAAGTGGTGGTTGTGGGGGGTTCCTTACTGAGAGGAAAAGAAGCAGCTGTATGCAGACCTGACATGTCCTCATGAGAGTTGTCTTCCTGGTGCACAAATAAAAGATGTGACTGACAGGCTCTCAAGACTCTTCATACCTGCAGACTACTACCCATTTCTATTACTGCATGTAGTGGCAAATGATATCACACAGAAGAACGTTGCTACTATCTGCAGGGACTTTGAAGACCTAGGCAAGAAAGTGAAGGAACTGGGAGCTCAGGTTTTCTTCTCATCTGTCCTCTCAGTAAATGGTCACAGAATGAGAAGATGGAACAGAACTGTAGAGGTGAACAACTGGCTATGTCGATGGTGCTGTCAGGAAGGATTTGGGAGTAACCAGTATGCTGCTGAGGTGGAGTGAATGATTTGTAATCCCTTAAAAGATTGGGAGGTCATGGGTGTGTTGGCTTCCTCAATCAGCTCTTCTCTCATACTAGTGTTCCCATGGTGGTCCTCTGTTTCACTCATCCGTAACCTCAAACTCAACTGCAAGCCTGGGTTGGTCAAGCCAATCCCCATCTGATCTGCCAGCATCTGGCCCTGACCTCTGCCTGAAGTCCCCATACCTTAGTGGGCAGTTCTTCAGCCTTTCTGCATTTGGCCAATCTCTTATCAGCTGTGTGCTTGTGAGTGTGCTGGCAGCTTTCCTGGACAATCAGCACCAAGTGTGTTTCTATTGGGATCTTAATGGGTCTTTAGGGCCCATGCAGAAACGGCCTTTGTAGCCCAAGCGGATATGATACGGACATAATGGGGGTGTGGCAGCAGAGGTGGTGGCTGCCACCACTGCCACTACTTCCACCTTTGTCACTCCGCAACCATATTGGGGGTGTGGTGGAGGCGGCAGAGGTGGCAACTGGAGCCACATCAGTGTGACCACCACTGTCACTGCTGCTGCCACCATGCCCCCAATGAGGCTGCTTCAGCGGTGGGGCATTGGCAGGAGACAGAGGTGGCAGGCACACTGAGGAGGTGGCAATCATGCCCGCCAGCCGAAGTGGGTGGCTGCAATACACCCCCTGATGCAGTCATGGAACCGGGGCAATACTCCCTCCTGGGTCCTGATCGGGGCCTCAGGAGGCATCCTGCAGCATCTGCACAGTGCCCTGCTTAGCGCCCATTGTAATTGGGTGCTAGCGGGACCATGCAGACATATGGGGTCCTCACCAACATTCGGATCTTTCATGACCGAATCCAAGGGAGGACCCTATCTCAAAGATCTGGATCTTCTAGATCTGGATCTTTGAAGGTCCATGCAAAAATGAGGCTAATCTCCTTCTGGATCCAGCAGCAAGTCTACGTAGAAAAGAAGAAGAAAGCAAAGGCAAAGAGGTACCTGAAAACTCGGTTGCAGCATGTCATCACCACATTCATTCTCCTTTTTAATATTCTTTAAAAAGTCTGGGCTAAAAATCACAGCTCTGTGTACACCTATGTATGTACTGTATAAACAACTTTTCCTGCCCAAATCCTCCGCCCCCAAATTTCCCATGGTTGGACACAGCTGTTGCAGCACCTAATGCTCCAGCTCAAGAATGCTCCACAGAAACCGTTCTCTCCACTAGTAGGGGACTGGGGGCTTGTACTTCTGGCATCTTTGGCTGACAATTAGAGGCTAGTCTTTTCCTTTCAGTGCCAGAGGAATGAGCCCACCATGTGTGAACAGGTATTTTCTTAGTGCACGTCATCCTAACTGTTGCAACTCACCTCCAGCTCTTTCTGCAGGTTGGGCTGAGGACAAAGAGGGAGTGTCAGCTCTTTTGAATTTAGAGCACCTGGGCTGGAAGAAGGCCAGGCTGCCTTTTCAGCTGAGATCTCCTTCAACCCAAACAAGCAAAATGAGCTGAGACTTGTTAGAGCCCATACTGTTTAGTACCCCATGCATGAGTGAGTGTGCCTACACTCAGGTACACTGCATATGCTCTAGATAAATTAGGCTAGGAGAGAAGGACAAAAGGCAGACTCTGCTGACAGCAGAGCTGCCATCTGCACACACTTACAATCATGAGGAAAAACAAAGTACACCCTCTTTGAATTCTATGGTTTTCATATAAGGACATAATGAAAAATATCTGGTACTTAGAAGGTCTTAAAATTGGGTAAATACAACCTCAGCTGAACAACAACATGCAACGGACTCCTCTGTTTCATTATTTATTCAACAAAAATGAACCCAAAACACAAAAGCCATGTGTGAAAAACTAAGTACACCCATGAATCAATAGCTTGTAGAACCACCTTTAGCAGCAATAACATGAAGTAATTGTTTTCTGTATTACTTTATCAGCCTCTCACATTGTTCTGGAGGAATTTTGACCCACTCTTCTTTCCAACATCACTTCAGTTCATTGAGGTTTGTGGGTATTTATTTATGCACAGTTCTCTTAAAGTTCCAGCACAACATTTCTGGTTTGTTGAGGTCTGGACTTTGACTGGGCCATTACAAAACCTGAGGCCTATTTGCACTTAGGCCCTGGGATAGAAGTAGGCCAGCCCTGGGACAGGCCATTCACTCTTGCAAAAGGGCAGTTCCATCCAGAACTGGCTCAGCCTGTCCCAGGACTGGCCTACTTCTGTCCAGGGTGTGGAGCATGAAATCATGCACCACCCAGCCAACCCGGCCCCGGCCATCCCAGAGCTGTCCGGCAGGGAGAGCATTCACACTCTCCCTGCTGTCAGAGAACACTGTCAGAGAGGGGTCAGACTGTTTCTGTTCCTTAAGGCTAAGAAGTGACTGCAGGAACTGTGCAACACACGGCACTCTGATGTGCATTTCTGGGATGGCTGAGATATGCAAGTGATGGATTACATGTTATCACTGGATCTTTAGGAGAGGCCAGAGACCTTTTCACACGAGGGGTTTTCGAATATGCGGAGAACACGCAGAGATGCAACATACGCACTGTCAGGGTGGCAGAGCCGTCCAAGCCCGCCTCTAAGTGTTCCCCACATGTTCGAGATGTAGAGCAGTTATCTTGCAATAAAATAAATTGAGACTATTGAGTGAATTCTTGCAAACTGGGGAAGATTAACACTTTTTTATTCATCAGTGTTGTGAAGGGGCCCAACATCAAGGGCATTAAGGGAAAATAAAATTATGCCCACCTTCAAATGACTACCACAGGATGTATCTTTGTGTATGTGAAAGAACGGAGAAGAAAACAAATGCGTACAACCAAAATGAATGAACCTTACATGTAAATACATGTTCTTTTCCAAAAGTGAATGTCTTTACTAGGGGTGTGCACAAATACAATTTTCAGATTCAATTTGAATTGAATATTCAAATGTTCGAATTTGAATGAACAGAGAAAAAATGAATGTATTCAAATTCAATTCGGATCCATTCAGATCTATTTGCGTGAATTTTCTATTAGTGTTTGAAGATATGAATGTTGACAACATTCGTATATTTCCATACGCTTTTATCCCGTATGGAACCCCTTTTTGTCCCGTACGTATCCATATAAATGTATATGGGTATGAATAAGATGCGTACAGATACGTATGTAATGCATATGTATCCATACACATACAAATGTCCAAATAATTCATACAAATGATTCAAGATATCTGAATGCATTCGAATGTTAAAAAAATTAATATATAGACATTCTATTTGAATTCAAACGTTGGAATTTGATCAAATTTCGAATGTTTCGAATATTCTTGCACATCCCTAGTCTTTACCATCACCCCATAACAAATGGAGTGCCTTTTTCTTTTTTTCTTTATTTAGTTTTGTGTGCTTTTATCTGACTAATAAAATCTCAGATAGGACTAACTCATGGCTTCATGTATCTAAAGGGCATAGCTTCATTATCTTTCACTAGCTCTTTTCCACTTCACTGTGACTAACAGATGCTGTATCAATAATGCAGAACAACTTATTCAGGTTGCAAAAATTAGGTTGACCTTTAATTTATTATTATTATTATTATTATTATTATTATTATTATTATTA
>MTQE01001280.1:871486-898072 GCA_014337955.1 Aspidoscelis marmoratus
TTATTATTATTATTATTATTATTATTATTATTATTATTATTTGCACAGAATATGCACATTTTTCTCTTTGCCATCCACCATTTTGCAGCTCTTTGCTCTTTGAGCTCTACTAACAATAACTTTGTTCATCCATACTTGTTGCATTTGGTAGCAAGCAATGACTTGTTCTGGCTACTGTTTTCCTAACTTGGTTTCCCCTTCTTCCCCAGTGGCCTCAATTTGCCTATGCTCCACTGGGTGCCATGGCACGTTTTCCCCTATAATTGGGCTGGTCACTCCCTTGATGATTTCATTGCAATGACACGCAACTGGCATTAAGTCAGACACCTGCCATCCTGGCCAAGGCTATAATTAACAGCCTTGCTCTGGGAGCATGAGAGAGGAGATGGTAGCCAGGTTATGGGAGAGGCTTGTGCATGCACGGCCAGTGCATCAGCATCTGTTCTGTTCTTTAAAATTGCAAGTCTTCAAATCCCTGGTTAGGGGATGGGGTGGGGCAGATGAGTGGTACCTTTAATATACATATAAAAGTTGTGTCACAGGCAATTTGGTTTCCTAAATAAGGCTCGTGTTTCTTAAGAGGCAGCAGGAGGCTTCCACTCACACCCTGACATCTTCCATTGAACGGGCTGTTGTCTGCAGTTATCACTAAGCAGTGTGGTGCATTCATTAGATGCAGAGGGAAGCCAGTATGGCACTCTCTTGAGGACTCACAGAGCCTCAGCTGGGAAGGGCAGCTGTCAGGGCTGAGGCAGCTGGAATGAGCAACATCTTCAGAACACCATACCCATTATTATTGGGTTAAAAGTTCAGACGCTAGATCCATCCAGAGGCCAATTTGCACTTAGGACTCTGGTAAGCAATTAGTACAGCTCTGGTGAAGAGCATATGCATGTCCGCTAGGCATGCTACAGCCGAGAAGTGTGCCCGCCCTCACTAGAGATGCACTAATTGCTGATTAGATGTGGAGCACTAAATTGTGCTCCACAACTTTACCAATGTTAACTAGAAGCTTACTTGAAGTGTCCAGTGACACAACCATTCACTCTTCTTCCAGTTGCATGCGTGTGGTGAACAGTGGTGGTGGCCGTGATCAATTCCTTGGCAAGAGGGGTGTGATTGATAGGGTGGCAAGAGGGGTGTTTTATTGGTGACAGAACAGTGGGCACTGCGTGTTCGATCACAGGTGTTGACGTGATCAGCTGCCACACGTCCCTGTGCTCAAACACTCAGCTGACGGCAGCCAACCACAGCAGCAAGGAGGTGGGACTTCCAGCTTCAGAGGAAGAGGCACGGGTTGATAAACATACCTGGACTGCATACCTGGAATAGTGCCCTACTTACAAATTAATACCAAATACAGAATTTCTGCTTTCTTTGTTTGTGTCAAACAAAGGTGGTGACCAAATAAATGGAGTTTTGAGCTTTAATTGCTGTGGAGTGAGAGAGGCACTGGATCCCAAGTCACTGGAGTTATGTGTTATTTTTGTAAAACCCCTGAGTTAAATAATGGACAGATATCCACCTATTGGAGGGTCCCTTCTGCACTTGGCTTTATTCTGGAACATATCTCTGAACAGGGCACTGCTATCCACATACTAATGCAGACTGTGACAGACCCCAGATGAGGCCTGCCATAGTCTGCATTAGCATGTGGACAACAGACCCCTTTTCTGAGATATGTTCCAGAATAAAGCCAAGTGCAGAAAGGCCTGAGATCTTGTAAAACTAGTTGGATTTTATGACATTATTATATGTGAAAAGTAATTTGCATAGAAAAGGCAGATCTCATATCTCTCAGATTTGGGCTGCTTCTGACTTAGAACTTAATCTTGCATCTGCTGGAGTGGAGAGGTGAGCGAAATACCTCTATGGGTGTCTCCACATGAAGAGAGATAAAGATAGGTTAAATTTCAAGTGGGAAAAACCAATTTGGGAACAACAACTAAAAAAGGCAGAAAGAGGAATGATTGGTATTATTACAGATTATCTGTATTATCTGTTATTGCAGATTGAAATGCAACATGAACAGGTTAAAGAATATATGATTATGTGGGCAAGAAATTTTGGATACAAATGGATCAATGGGAGAAGCTCTGTAAATACAAAATTTTCTATTAGTAAATACAAAATTTACTACTTGTATGTCATTAAAAGAAAATGTATATAAGATGAGGCATAGATGGTATTTAACACCACACAAATTAGCAAAGATATATATTGATGTGTTAAATAAATGCTGGAAGTGTAAAAAGACTGAAGGAACTTTTTACCATATGTGGTGGACTTGTGAAAAAACAAAAAACAAAAAAAGGCTACAAAGTACATAGTATGTTGAGACAGATCTTAAAGATAAGTATTCCTTTTAGACCAGAAATGTTTTTGTTAGGAATATTAGATGGAAGTTTAGATAAAATGAATTCTTTGGTTTTATATATGACAACTGCAGCAAGATTGTTATACACACAAAAATGGAGAGACACTGAAATCCCCATGGTGGAAGAATGACTAACTAAATTGATTGAACTGGCAGAAATAGACAAATTAACAAATTTTATAAAAGAAAGAACAATAGATAACTTTGTAAATGATTGGAACCCCTTTATCAACTATCTATAACAAATTGGTGTAATCGCGGATGGATTTGATTGTTAATCACAAGGCTCGCAGACAAGAAAAAGGCAACATGATGAGAGCAAAAGAAAAGATACCATAATGAGATCTGAAGAAACAGATCATCAACAAGAACAACTGAAAAATGAAATAATAATCTATGATGTTATTGTACAAAAAGATGAAGTTAAAAGTTGTTTAAAAAATCTAATAAAAAGTATTTTAAAAAATTGAATCCAATACATTCATATCTATTTGTTCAATGTTAGATTCAAATTTGGATACAAATGTTGACAACATTCTTATGAGTTATATGTATCTGTATGCATTTTGCATGCATCCCATTTTTGTTCCGTATTATAAGCACAAATGCGTACAGATACACATGATATTCCTACTCCATATGTATCTGTACATTCAAATGATTTGAATCATTCGAATGAATGTTTTGAAACATTCAAAATTCATTTGAATGTTTAAATTTGAATGTGAAGACATTCTGTTCATATTCAAATGTCCACATTTGATCAAATTCGATTGGATTTCGAATGTTTAGAACAATATCTGTTAATCTGAACTGTTGGAAGAAATAGTGAATCCCTAATCCAAGTGATTGCATATTTGAAGATTTGGCGGAGCTGGCCTGTTGGGTATTGCCTGTAGAAAAGGTCCTTAGTGTTTGCAGACTAGACAAGCACTGCTTTTCCTAGTGTCAGAGAGAAAAATGTAGAAACATTCCAACCTCTGAGAAGCAAAAAAAAAAAAAAAAATTGTGCCTGAAGCCAATGTGAATCTGACAGCAGTAATGTTTATTTTTATTTTTCCCAAGACATTTCCATCTGGGGACAGGATCTGTCATGAGCCTCCAATCCTGGGAAATTTCATTCCATTGAGGTGTGCCTCTACACCCTTCCTGGCTCTCCAGAATTTCACTTTGGGTGGGGTACCCAAACCAGACTCCTTTTCATGCACAAAGTGTCAACACAACAATGCTAATCAACACTTATTATTTATCATGCAGAAGGGCTTGCTTTGTGAAGAGAACAGATTCACACCTTGGAAATATTTCCTTCTTTAAAGATATAAACTCCGTGGAAGCTTTCAAGGCAAAAACACAAAGTATGGGGGTAAAAGATGTAGAAAAGTACTGAATAAATCCAGCCAGGTGCAACAAAGGCCACAAAAGAGCTCTACTCTTGATGCCTTTAAACTAGCGTGTTTTCTAGATAGCTCGACCTGTGAAACATCAATTTTATGTCTCAGATGCCTCAAGATGGTGCTACTCCTAGAGGCTGGAAAGCTGTCCTCCATTCAAGGTCGAGAGCAGTGGTTCTCAACCTGTGGGTCGCAACCCCTTTGGGGGTCGAACTACCCTTTGAAAGGGGTTGCAACAAGTCTCCTGTCTTCCCACCCCATCCTCATCCAAGCTGCCCCACCCCCGTGGTTGGGGGTCTCCACAACATGAGGAACTGCATTAAGAGGTTGCAGCATTAGGAAGGATGAGAACCACTGGTCTAGGGAATAACTGAAGATTAGTATTAGACTTTCAGGTTAGGGTTTGGGTCTAGATCCCAGTGCATGAGAAGTGGCACACAAGTCTCTGTCTCACACATTGATAGAGCCCTGCAGTGCAGCAAAATGGCCACAGTTAGCTGAAAGGTAACTTAAACAGGTAGTTTTAAGATGGCTTGCCTGCCCTGTTGCCTTTTGTCATGAAAACAGAGAGACATTGAACATACATTTCATGTACAGCAAACTGCTTGCCTGTTCTAGCTAATGAGAATGCCCAGGGACCACAGGTTTCAACAGGCAGCCTCCCAATTTTATATGAAACATCTAAGAATTGAATCTGAGATGTCCAGCGGACAGCCTGTGTCTTTGCCCCTGAAAGAGTGCATCTCCCCTTATTGTTATCATAAATGTAACTCAGCTAATTGTCTAAACTGCTGGATGAGAGACTATTTACTCCTTGCGAGGGATCTGCATGAATGCAATTTTTGAGATTCAATTCAAATCAAATATCTAAAAATTCAATTCAAATCTTTAAAATTCTAGCGTATTCACATTTGATTTGAACTGAATACATTCAAATCTGTTCGTACAAGTTTTCAGTTTCTATTTGAAGATACAAATGTCCACAACATTCAAATGTGTCCATACATATTCATACACATCCGTACACATTTGTACGCATCCTGTTTTTATCCCTTATGTATCCTGTTTTCATCTCTTACATATCTGTACAAATGGATACAGATACAAATAAGATGCGTACGGATATGTATGTAATGCATATGTATCTGTACACATATGAGTGTCTGAATAATTCCTACGAAAGATTCAAAAGATTGAAAAATTCATTTGAATGTTAGGCATTCGATTTGAATTAAAATATCCAAATTCAATCAAATTTGATCAAATTTTGAATTTTTTGAATATTTGTGCACATCCCTAGTCCTTGCCAGCCAAGGGGAAATGCACCAACCAAAAGGAAGAAAAAAAATACAACTTTGGGCAATTCTTGCTGTGAAACTCTTTTAACTGTCTTTTAACACCTTTAATAATAAAATATTGCATTTGATAATACTGAAGCTTGCTCTTAGCTCCTAGTTGTAGATTATTTCTCAGAGTCTCCAGATCTTTAGGATTATCTTCCTCGTCATAATATTTTTAAGATGTATTTGTTGCTATTGTCTGTAAGCAGATTTGAGCTTGCTGTTATTTAGAGGATAAAATGAAGAAATTCCCATAAAAATATGATTAAATTTATGCTAACAGCAGCACATTTAACAATTGTGCACAACTGGAAAGCAATTAAGACACACCATAAAAAATGGTATGAAAAATTATGAGATGCTTGACAATTCAGAAATTACAGTTTTTCATTATGGAATGGGACGAATTAATAGTACATACAGAAAATCTTAATTCACACATACTTCCCAGAAACATATTCTAAATTTATGGCATTATGGTCATATAAACTCAACTTAGAGTGTGATCAGATGGGATTTTTTTTCCAGGTGACCCTTTCCCTTTCACAAAATAGTGCATCAAATATGTTAACCATGGAAGTCCTCAAAATCCTAGCTCATTTACTCATACTTTTTCTTCATTTTCAGCAACACTTTCCCTTGATGATGAGTGCTACTCACTGATTGTCCACTCACATGTCTGGCCAGTCACATGTCTGTAGCCCTGATTGGTCACTTTTAGCAGCTGTTTCCATACTGTAATATGATCAAAATAAGAATTATCCTTGGTGTTATTATTTCTAGTATGAGGAAAATGCAACCATTCCCAGATTATGGGAAGAGTTAAGGCACATGTGGGGGCGGGTAAAATGTCTGGCTATCCCCAACTCCAGTTCACCAGGGGTCACCCCTTTAAGATCTCACCCTTAGATGTGTAAGACAAATCTCTCACTGCTAATATTTTTTTATGAATAGATATAATAGTAGTATATAGTGTAATAGTATTTAGGTAGTTGCCTTTTATTTTGTATTCCAGAGATTATAGAGTTGTAATCATTTTGCATATTTCATTTGTTCCTCATGTACAGGCTATGTGAGGTCAAAATTTACAGTCCCTGTTCTACAGAAATGTTAACAATTGACCATCTAGTTTTGGAGAGAAACAGTTGTTTGATTTGAGTGTATTTTTAAAAAGGGAAGGGATTTTAGCTCAATTTCGTTCAATCATTTTTGAAGGGAAAATTGTGTATATAAGCTGGGATGGAAGAATCTTGTAGATGAGCTGTAAGGGGAAACTACAAGAAGGCAGAAGAACGCAATGCAGAAGAGCAGCAGAAGGCTGGAAACCTGAAAGACTAGCTAAAATTGCAGGGATTAAAATCACAAAACACAGTTACAGGCTGGCTAAGCAGGTCCACAGCTCCCTCCTTGGCAGCTGTGAGACTTCTGTGGCATGTGCAGTGAGGGCCCTGTCACGTGGAATGGGGCAGCCAACAGGAGCTGAATTGCAAGCTCTCGTTGGCTGTTTCTTGCCACCCTTTCTGGGTAGCAGAAAACTTCAAATTTACCTGATACTACAGAGCAAGTGTTAATCATTAAGCAGCAGGTAAATTCTTAGTACTGGAGGCAAAAGAAACACCACCTTTCCCACCCCTCCGTTCTTGCCCCCACCACCACTGACCTGTCCTCCTCACCACTGCCACACCTCCTTTGCCCAGACCAGGGGTGTTTTTCCACTGTCACTAGAAGTACCCATTTTGTACCCATTAATGGGTACAAAAATGCCATTTCATACCCATTAATGGGTATTTAATGGGTACTTTTAGTGACAGTGGAAAAACACCCCAGAAGTGCTGTTCTTGGATCCGGAAGGTCTATTTTCCCCTCCGAAGACAGTGGGGGGAGGCCTGGGATGCCACCAGAACACACCCGACAGGTAAGTGAGCACATGGGAGGTGGGCAGGACTGCTTCAGTGGCATCCCGGGCTGCTTTCTGTGGTCTCCAGAAGGGAAAATAGGCCTCCCAAAGCCTGGGAAAAGGCCTTCCAGTTCTGAGGTTGCCTGACAGTAAGTTCCTTTTCTCAGCTCTGGAAGACCTATCCCTCCACCCCCTCACCCCCCCAGAAGACTGCCTGAGGAGGCCTGGGATGCCACTCGAGAATATCCCAAAAGGTAAGTGGGAATATGGGAGGCTGCGTTGGGGGGAGGCCATGGGGGGGGGGAGCCACGGGGCATCCAGTATCTGCTGAAGCTTTGACCAAAGCTTCCACAAATTCCGAATAGCTCAAATATTCCTGCACATCCCTACTTGAGAAATATTTTGATCTATCAGATTCTCCTTAAATATATAGTTTTGCATGATCCAGATTCTTTTGCTTTCTGTATACAGCTTAAAAATTCTCTCCCAATGGCATTATATATATAAAAAGAGTTACCTGATTCCTTATTTATGTGGGTATTTTATTTATAGGGAATAGAGGAAGAATAAGGCTTTTTTTTTCCTTCCAGCAAGTTTTTATCAAGATAGCAAAACTTTCATCATTGAAAATGAATTAGCCACAGAGACACATACAGATAACAGCACAATTTCCTTTGATCAAATCCTGGGAAAGTGAAATAAGCCCAACATCAAAGGTGTGTAAGGAAATATATCCATTTTTGCTTCATGGTATATTTTGTTCATCAGAGAGACTTTCCTCACCTAATCACCAGCCAATCCTGGGGTAACATTTAGAATTAGGTTGATTGCTGAAACTAGATTCTGTCTTCTCACAGAGCTCCCCTGGAGTTTAAATGAAGGATTGCCATATAAAAAAACTTGAAAACGGCTGAGTTGGAAAAATATTCTAGCAGGGAGAGTCCAGCTTAGCTGTCACCCTAACTGTTTTAATCTATACCTGCTCAGTGACTGTGTTTGGGTGCTTCTTTCTTATATCTACTACCTATTTTGACCCCAGGTACCACTTCCATTTTGTCTCCTTATAGGAATGTGCATGAATATTCATAACATTCAATGTTAGTAAAAATTTGTACTAATTTGGACATTTATATACAAATTGAATGCTGCGGCATTCATATATTGACATTTGTATTCGGGCAAATGTTTCAGAACATTTGCACAAATGCTTTGGAACATTTGTGAACCTGGGGAGGTGGGAAAGCGGCTGTGCCAGTCACATCTGCAATGGATCCGGAGTGCATTCGACATGGATTGAGAATGGATTCAAAGTGGATTCAGGGCAGATTGGATGCTTTCAGAGCAGATATGTTATAGGATACATATTGGATACATATCAGATACACATGGATATATATGGGATAGGTGTGGGATACATATTGGATATGTATGCGTTCATATTGGATATTCGTATGAATTTGTACAAATACATTCATATCGGATAGAATCCTATCACATTCAAAGAGGATCTATTCGAACAAATACAAATTTTCTTACATTTGATTTGTATTGAATTGAATTAAAAAAAACCCATTCATGCACATCCCTTTCCCCTTGCTCTCTGCTCTACTAGCCACAATCAGCACAAGTCATTACCCATGTAGTCAGATGGCTAAGAATCTATATTTTTCCTAATGAACTCTGCTTTTTTTGGTTTAAAACCTAAGTATAAGGCAAACCATAGTTCTGTTACTATATACATTCTAATTGTGTAAGCTCTGCAGGATAAATTCAAATTCTACACTTTGTAGGTTTTGCACTGTTTTTAAATGGATGTTTTCATCCAAGGCTCTTTCTTCACAGACACTTGATCCTGATTAAGGATCCACGTAGTACAGATTTAGACCTCATAGATCTGCACATGAAGGCCACATCCTATGCTGCATTAGACAGAGCATGATCCTGAATAGGAAATCCTTAACCTGGATCACTAACCGACCTGTTTAATTGGGTCTACAGTGGACCAGTGACCCTGATTCAGAACACAGGAGATGCGCAGAAGGCATGTAACAAATGTTTTAGGCAGCCTAGATCACCTTACCCTCTGGTTGCCTCTCCTGCCCAGCCAGGCATAGTTACTTTGGGAGGGGTGCCTCTCTACAGGACTGAAGCCTTTTGCCACCTGTTCCAGATTCCACCTGGCTCCAGTTTTAGCAACAGGAGGCATTCTAAAAAGCTGCCACACCCTCAGTTGCTGTTGGATATCGTTGCTTTAAATTTCCTCTTCCTATCTGTATTTACAGAGAATGTGGTGAGTTTGCCTGGAATCAAGTGAGAGAGGAGAGGAGGATGAGGGTTCCACCATACCAGTGATCACAAGTCAAGTGTGGTAAAGGAATAGAAAGCAGAGGCATCATAGTCAGAGGTGGCTGGCAGGATCTTGGGATGGATGGGTGCAGATGAGGAGGTCAGAGTTGCAGACCCAGAGGAGGTCAGGCATGTGGAGTTAGAGGGGCAAATAGGCCAAAAGGGTCAAAGTGGTGGAGCCAGAGGAGGCAAAGTAAGCAGGGCAAGAGGCGTCAAGCAAGTATAGCCAGATGCTAGGCGAAGCACTTAATTTTAAATTTGATATAACATTCTCTTGGGGCAAAGACATTTTAAGAAATTATTCTATAATTTCTCCTCCTTTAGCATTTGCTACAATACTTACAATTGCTAGAGCAATGTCTGGGGAATGGCAGTTAAGATGGTCTGGGATGGACTGCCTGCACTGAGGGTTGGAGATTGCACTAGTATATGTGGTGTGTATGCAGTCTTCTGTCTCCATACCTGCTCTGTCTATTGGTTGTTTTAGACCAGCACTAACCCGGGTTAGAGGGTTGGAAGGGGGGTGTTGCTGTTACCATTAGAAAGGCATTTTTTTCCACTAGGAAATCCCCTCAAAATGGAGCAGGTTATGAAGACCTTGCACTGCATGAACAGGACAAATTGGGATATACTGTTGGCATTCTGCCCACCTTGCTGCCCAACAGTATCCCTGAAGGAGCTGGTAGAGGTAGTCTCTAGTGTGGTGTTGGAGAACATCAGGATGATGGTCCTGAGGAACTTCAATACACATTCAAAAACTGCTAGATCTGGACTAGCTTGAGGTTTCATAGCTTCCTTGATAGTCATGGGACTGTCTCAGTGTGTTGCTGCCTATTCATAAGGTGGGACATATCCTCAATTTAGTCTTTGCCTCAGATATTGAGGATATGGGGGGTTAATATTATCCCACTGTCATGGGCAGGGCACCATCTAGTGGAGTTTAGTCTAAAGAATGTGTAATGTAGGGGATGCATTAGCATGGACCACTGTTGGGGATTTATTAATTCTGATGGATTTCTGAATGCTCTGGGAGAGTTTCCAGAGGCCAGTGTCAGTAACACTTTTCAGGTCCTTGTGGGTTTCACGTCTGCCAAGGCATAATGGGCCATCAACATGATTACTTGAGAAGACCTCTCAATGTTGTGAAGCCTGAGCTGTTCCTTGGTTTTCTAAGGAGCTCTGGATGGTGAGACAGGTCAGGAGACAGCTAGTGTGAAGGCTGTGTCTAACTCACCATGAGGGTGACCAAGTATGTGTGAGAGCACATAATTGTGCCTGCATTGTGACAGTGCACAAATGCAATTTTTGACATTCAATTTGAATATTCAAATGTCTAAATTCATACAAATAGAGAAAAAATGAATGTATTAAATTTGAACCAATTTGGATACATTTGATGATACAAATGTCGACAACATTAGTATGTATCTGTATGCATCTGTATGCATCCCGTTTTTATCCCGTATCTATCCCATTTTCAACCCGTACGTATCCGTACAAATGCGTATGGATACAAATAAAATGTGGATACATATGTAATGCGTACATATTCATACACATATGAATGTCTGAATTATTCTGCTGTGATAAATTTGCAAAGCACTTAGAAGAAAAAATTGTCCACCTTCATGCCAACAGACACACATCCATTGTTCTAATTAGCCAGGAGGTGTCCAGTGAGCTGTCTTCTCTGATTTATGGGATCATTTTCAGTTTTTGAGACCTAAAGATGTGACAAGATTATTGTTGTTGGACTTATTCTTTGGACATTCACTCATCTGGGCTTATTAGAGATAGCAAGGATTAGGCTGATCCAGGGAAGGGCTAATGCACCTTTATGTGAAAGAGAGGTTGCACAGGACTTGATGGAGATGGTGGTTTGCCCATTCTTGAAACAAAAAAAAACCCTCCCTAGATCCAGAGGCCTGTTCTAGCTACCACCCAGTAGGTAATACCCCTTTTGTGGACAATGGTCTAGACAGGTTAATTGCAGACATTTTTGGAAGTGAATATCTGGACCCATGTCAGTCTTCATTCAGGCTTAGATTTCAAATGGAATCAGTCAATCTGAGGGATGATCTGTTGTTGGAAAGGAAAAGAGGGAATGTGATAGGAGTGTGCATGAATGCAATTTTCGGCATTCAATTTGATTTGAATTGAATATCTGAAAATTTGAATCAATTTGAATGTTTAAAATACAAATGTATTCACATTTGATCTAATACATTCGTATTTATTTGTATGAATATTCCATTTGTATTTGAAGATGCGAATGTCAACAACATTTGTATGTGCTCATACGCATCCGTACACATTCGTATGCATCCTGTTTTTATCCCATATGCATCCCATTTTTGTCCCGTACGTGTCACACAAATGTGTACAGACACAGATAAGATGTGTACGGATACATATGTAATGCATACATATCCGTACACATACGAATGTCCGAATAATTCGTAGGAATGATTCAAAGACTCAAAATTCATTCAAATGTTAAAAAATGAATGTATAGGCATTCAATTCGAATTCAATTGTTCGAATTCGAATGAATTCAATCAAATTGTGAATGTTTCAAATATTTTTGCACATCCATAGAATGTGACTCTGTTGATCCTATTTTATCTCAATATCCTCCTTGTTCATTTGTGTGGGATAGAAGTGGGAAGCACTGGTAGCTTCTCTCCTCCCTATGATATCTTATCTACAGCCTAGAATTAGAGCCAGGTCTGAGGCATCCCCTACCGAAGTACCACTTCTTACCCAGAAGGGCCTTCCATTGCTGGCAGGCAGTGGTGCCACACCTATTCACTGTTTAGTGGCAGACAGTTACTAGCACCAGATAAATTTGCAGCGAGGAAATAAGCAGCTAAAGGGCGAAATCCAGCTCTAACACTAAGGAATGCTGGCAGTTGTTGGGGGGGGGGGGCAATTAAAGGCAGATAAGACTTTTACCACTTGCCATTTTAAGAAAAAGTTCCATTTGTGGACTGCCTGCATGGTTGCTTTCTTCATGGTTTTTTCCATCAGGAGAATTATCTTTTGTTTTTGTTTCTTTGATGTTACTTGTCCACTCTTACAGCATTCTCTGTCTTTTGGTAAAAGGGTTGCAGACTCATAGGCTTTGCTTTCTGTGCAGGAAAGCCCTTTTTTTTCCAAATGTTTCTCTCCGATTCATATTCAAGCTTCAAGTGCTGGGGAGGAGGGGGAGAGAAGGGGGGAAGGTCCATAAGAACTACAACAACAAAAGATCCACGTCCATCTCCTGGAATGTGCTGCAATATTCTCTTCCCTTTTTCTCCACACCACTCTTACCTTGGAAACTGTCCAGCATTTCTTTGGAACCTGGGGTGTGTGGCTTCTTTCCCAGTAGCACACACTGGATGGGTTGTTTTTGTGAGCCTCCTTTGGAGCAGGATCAGGGAATCAAAAGCAAAACAAAAAAACAAATTTGCATGGCCAGCATGCTCTAGATGGGCCATCTGTTTGAGTGCAGTGTCCAAACTGAATTCGCCGGACAGCTTTGGACAGCTTATATACTTTCACACATAACCTCTTAGCTGAGGGGGGGAGGAGGAAGAGAAGAGAGCAAGCAGCACTCACAACTCCCATATGGTTATTAGACATTCACATAACGCACACATTATGTATTATGTATACATATATCTATATGCATATGATATGTGAACTCCTTCTGGGGAGCATCCAATATACACAGCACACTCCAAAGGAAAGAGCATGGTGGTGATGAGGAAATTGTGCTCTTTACATTGTATATAAGCAAAATCTGGAAGGCAGTATTACCAGTACAAGGTAGGATAAATATAGAGCATCTGAGCTTTGTGGACCTTATCCAAAGACAATCATCCATCTAAAAGGATTTCACTATGCAAGTCATTCCTATGCCCTTTTGGCATTGCTGCTTTGGATCACCCATACCATGCCATACACCCATGCCTCCAAGGTTCCTAGCCTCAGGGACTATGTGGGGTGCTTTTTGGCACCCTCTGGTAGCCCCAGAACATGGAGGTGTGCCTTCTGCATGCCTTTCATGTTCTGGATCAGGTGGCACTGGTCCCTCTTTAATGGGGCCTGTGGACCCAATTTAATGGGACAATCAGTCCAGATCCAGATAAGTCTCCCTAATCCAGATCAGGCTTCATTGAATACAGATGGAGCTGGTCAAGCTAATGTGCAGATATAGGGACCCAAATGTATATTAGCATTGATTCTTAGTATGGATTAAGGGTCCATGCAGAAAGGGCCCTACATAGAAGCAGCAAGATAAGCCTACAAGCAGAAAAGAACAGCCATCTGTGTGTGTTTTTGTTCATTGGTATCTGCTATTTGATAGAGATGGCTGAGTTTACACCCATTTTTGCACATTTTTCATTTTTTAAAAAAAGTTTTTAATGAGTATTTCATGTATTTTGTTTTCAGTTATTTTTATTTCATTATTTTTGTTTACTGCCCTGAGAGGTATGTAAAAGGGGAGTACATAAGAACTTGAGGAGCCCTGCTGGATCAGGCCACAGCCCATCTAGTCCAGCATCCTGTCGCACACAGTGGCCCACCAATTGCCCATGGGCATCTCAAGCAGAGACAAGGACAAACTTTCTCCTGCTCTCGAATCCCAGCAAATGTCCTCAGAAGCATCCTGCCTGCCCCCCTAGGCAGAGACCTAACCCTAAACACCATGAGCATCCTGAATCTGTTATTTTTGCTCCCAACGCTTTGGAGGGAACCTCTGGGAAGTCTACTGACATTATGTAGAAAATTTATTTTACATTTAGCCCTTGATGCTCGCAGGGGTTTTAGGCACAATTTTTGCAAATTCATATGGGGAAAGGGTTGTTTGTGTTTATTCCTTTTTAGTCATACTTTTTTTAAAAAAGTGGAAACTCTACAAATCAGCATTGGAAAGTGGCCATTTTAAAAAATCTTTTCCCAGAAATAGCCACTTCTAGGACCTTCATTATTTATGAGTTTCTATATCCATATAATTTTCAGTAGAAAAGAACTCTCAAAATAACAATTGACGGTTGTGCTTTATTTACAAATAAGGACACTGAGCACTACTAAAGTATAGCTTAAACTAAGAGCCTTTCTGAACTGAAAGCTCGTGATCCAAACCAGTAGATCTGGGCCTGTGAAGGCTGTGTCCCCATGCAAGGCTTTTGGTCCGAATTGGGCTCATTTTACTCCGGGTGTGGGTTTGAATTTGAATTGTCCCTGTCCCCATGCCATGGGTGTTAACAAGGGCTGTGCCCAAATACGGTCATCCCCATGAAAACTGTGCTGAGCCCTTGCATGGGGAACCAGCATCATTTCATGTCCACCCCCCTCTCTCCTGATAGGAATCTGGACAGAAAATAAGTGATGTCCCAAAAATAGGGATGGGAACACTAGGGAAATTAGTGGAAGGGAGACTGAAAGATCTAGGGGCTGAGACGGAATCACCTGTGGCTGTTACAGGCATAGGCGTGTTGCCTGGTAAGGCGGTGTGGCACTTGAGTGCAATACCACCCAGAAATCAAGCCATTATCATGCCTGACTTGGTGATCAGGGAAGGAGGGTGGAATAATGGCTGCAGAAAAGAGACTCGTGGGACAGCCAAGGCCGTTTGAACCCTTCATCATGTAGGTTTTATCACAATTTATTCCCAAAAAACCCAAACAGTTGCGATTCTCACTCCCCAATCTCCTCCCCAAATAGTCCAGGACTGTCTGCATGCACAGACTCAGTTCCCAAACTGATGCGGACTCGGCTACCAAACTGTGCTGAGAACAGTTTTTCCCTGGACCAAATTTGGTCTGGATTTGGGTGATTTGGTCCACAGAAAGTGCAGTAAGTTGGCTTTGCATGGGGACAGCCCTTACTGAATCTGATTTCTATTTGGACCAAAACCTGCATGGGGACGGGACCTGAAGCCTGCTGTCTGCACAATGGCATGGGTCCAGACCAGCCCCTACACTGTCTCCAAAGCTCAGGGCCAGCCTCCAAGGGCTGCACAGGACAACAAACAAAAGCTGGTAGCCTTGGAGCCATCAGGAAACCAGTGTCAGTGGTGCACTTTAGTGTACAGTTGAGATGGATGCCTTAGTAGCTTGAAGCACAGAGGCATGCCTTCTGAGCACCTCCATAGTCTGAACTAGGCTGTCCTGGTCCATTGCTAGACCTAAATATTAAGGTCTGCTGGTGAACCAAATGAAAGGCACCTTGATATGGCTCCTGCTGTGACTTTTGCAGATGGAACATTCCAGCAGTGGGTTAGGCTCCCATACTCTACATTACCACATAGAAAGAAGCTCTATAGTCCCCTTTCTGATCCTGACTAAGTGGGAGCCACCAAAGGGGATATTTTAGAGTCTGTGGATATGCCCTGAATACCACCACCTTGGGTTGCTTCTTTCCATCAAATAAATTGTCATCCAGGAAAAAGAGGTACACAAGCAAATTATATTTCTGCAGTTATTGGAGAACTGAACATTCTTTCAGCTTTTTCCTTTCAGCTCTGTTCAGTTTTCAAAGTTGAAAGAGGGCAATGAAAGGAAAGCTCAGAAGTTTTTCTAGTACTAGAGGTTCCCACAAGGGTACCACTGCATATTCAAACACTGCATTGGAGAATCCCAGCTTAAAAACTCATGGAATCACATAAGTGAAGGCCGTTCTTCATGGGTGCTTAATACAGATTAAGGGCTCATGTGTCATGCTTCTGGGCCTCATAGATCTGCATATTACTGTAGTCCAGATTAAGGGAAGACTTAACTGGATCTACAAACAGACCAGTGTGACGTTGATGTGATGTTGATCTGGAACACAGGAGGCAAGCAGGCAGCATGCCTGCCATGTTCTGGACTTTTGGGAAGCACAGGTGTGGGGATGGGGGCATGAAGTCTATGCCACCCCACAGTCCAGATCAGTGGGATGGTCTATTCTGGACCTGCTGATGCAGATTAAAGGTAAGAAGGGCCATAGACTTGGAAAGACCAGAGTGTACAATCTCCTTGTCTGTCTCTGCTTGAGTAAAATGTGTGGAAAGTTCTTTGGAACAGCCTGATATTACTGATGTTGTCATTACTTTCTTTTACTTTCAGCCCCTATCCCATGTCTGGATCATTTCTGGGTCACCAGCTGCCTCTTTTCAGAAGACAAAAATGAAGTATAGAGGAGGTTAAGAGAGCAATTAAAACTGGGATCTTGTAAAAGGTCACCCAGTAAGCTTTTTGAACTCTTTTCTACAAGCTCAACTTGAACACGCATTCTGAAGGAAATATCATCACCTTTCTAGCTAGTTAGTTTCACACAACCTCACATTGCTCTTACAACAAGGATATTTTCCTGATATTCATCCAGAATCATTATTGCTTGGCTTCAATGATGGCTGATGCTCCTTGTGTCTAGGGGGCAGAGTGCAAGGCAGATAAAAGGAAGTGATACCAGAGGTCAGAATAAGTAAAGCTAACGGTAGAGGAGGTACTGTTAAGCTGCAATTCTATGCAAATCACTTGACAATGGGAAACACTGAATGTACCAGATTCTGCACACATCAACCAACCCTGAAATGAAGCACAATGAAAGGGAAAAGGAGAACAGATTAGGGATGCACACAGATTTGAGTCACATTGAATGTCCAAACATTCTATTCGATTTGAATGTTTAGAATCTGAATGCAACAAAATCTGATTCAAATCAAATACACTTGAAACTATTCGTTTGAATGTTAGATTCAAATCTGAAGATATGAATGCTGACAACATTCGTACTTGAAGAGACAACACTCATATATGTTATACGTATTTGTATGCATTTCATACACATCCTGTTTTATCCCATATGCATCCCGTTTTCATCCCGTATTATAAGCGCAAATGTGTACAGATACGTATGAGATTCATACTTTCAGATGTTTTGAATCATTCAAAAAAATGTTTTGGAACATTCAAAATTGGTTCAAATGTTTAAACCTGAATGTGAAGATATTCTATTTGAATTCAAATGTCCACATTCAATCCAATTCGATCAAATTTTGAAGGCTTAGAACATTCGTGCACATCCCTAGAATAGATTGAAACCCTGAACTACTGCATCTTGTGGGTGCTTCCTACTTTGGACCACCACCACCACCCCAATTGTCCTGCACCCTGGAATGGCAGAGGATGGACAGTGCTGGAGCACATCACTCCCACAGCAGATCTCAGGAGAAACAGCACACCTTACTCTACCTGCTCAAGCACTTCAGGCACTGATGCCATCCCATTGTCCCACTGCCCCACCCTACCCCCACACCAAACATTATGTGCACAAATATTCAAAATATTCATTATTCATACAAATTTGTATGAATTCAGACATTTATATACGAATCAACTATCCAGACATTTGAATTTCAGTATTTAAATGAATATGAATATTTTGAGTTATTCGTATGAATAATTCAAAAATTCATATTTGTACGGATACATACACATCTCGTACATACCCGTACGCATCTCGTACACATTCATACGCATCTGTATGGGATGGAAACGGGATGCATACAGGATGGTTGGATGTGTACTAGGTGTGTACGGATGGGTATGAACCTGTAGGGATATGAATGTCTGAATTATTTGAACGAATACTGCTAAAATGCTTTTGCTGCTAAAATGTTTTTTCTTTATCCCTTTGGGAACGGTACAACAGTATTGGGACAGATGCATCATGAAACAGGTGAGGTTTCACCCTGCACAGGACAGCCCTTTTCCAGATTAAAGTGCCAGAATTAAAGCCTTTTTCCCTCAGCAGACCACTTCACAACTTCATTTTCAGCCACTTCACACTGATAACAAGTAACAATTCACTCACTGCACTTCACACTGATAACAAAGTTTATTTCTCACCCACACTTCCCCTGACTTTCTCCTTTTTAGGCTGGGCTGGCTCTTTTCCCCATGGGTGGGCAGGAGAAAGGAGAAAGTGAGGGGAAGGCTTAGGGAGGCGATTTTGTGCAACATCGTAAAATGGGGCATTGGAGGAGGGAGGGGGGCTCTGGAAGTAATCTCCATGGTCATGCTCGCAGGAAGGTTTGACTCTGGAAGAAGCAAACTGCAGCAGCAAAAGCAGGAGGGGAGGGGAGGAGGAGCTGGGATCCCCACCCTTGGCCACATCATCATGGGATCAAACCCAATCGGGAGAAAGGGGTGGGCACCTGGCAAGCAAAGGGCAGGGAGGAAAAGATCTGCTTTCCCCAGTGTGTTTTTGAAGCGTTTTCTGTGGGAACAGCAGAATCAGGTTTGACAGCACTTTAAAGTCAATGAAGAGGGATCAGTCAGAGTGTGCATTTGCATCGAATTTTGTTGTAGCTTTTTTAAAAGCTTTTTAAAATGTGTTTTATAACATGAGTGGAAACACAGCCTTCTTTTTTAGAAAGTGGGCTTTAACAGATTAGAAAACATAAGAAAATTTGAAAGCTACTAAAATTGGGCTCACAGATTAGAAAAATAAGTATATGTGCTTAAGGTTAATCCATCACTACACCCATGATATGGGCCAAACAGCCCATATACCCTGGGGGCTGTCTTATAGTGTTGCACTCTTTTAAAACCATAAAAGGCCGATTGAGAGCCAAACTACACATTAATTTAAATGTGAGATCACACTGGGTGTGCCTAGCTTTGCTTTTAGATAACACCCAAAGACAGATTTATGGAGGAGCATCCGCAAGCTCTGGCCATAGAAGTAATCTCACATGGGGAAGACGGCTTCATTATAGGTTCAGATATCGGTTGGCTGAAGCAGAATGCCAGTTGGCTCCTCCTCTTCCAGAGAAGGGATGTGCCACATGGATGGTAGCTCAGTCCTAGGACAGGTTCTGGATGTGCATGAAGCCTCTGCCGAACACCAGGGTTAGGTGTGGTCAGTGAGCAGAAAGTGGAACCATCTTGATTGCACAACTGAAAGCTGTTGTTGGTGATCAATTTATTTGTCTGCGATCTTTTCAAATAGTGCTCGGGGAAATTTAAAAACCACAATGTCAGCATCAAAATATGTAGAGTAATAATATGCAGAATAATAATAATAAAAGCAACCGCAACACTGATGGGGGCATTGTGAACCACAAAAACAAACAGCATTATTTGCACATAGCTGCTGCTCCCTGCAGATTCTAAGGACCAGTGTATGAGTTTCAGGCTAACAGCCTCAGGGAATGAGCATTTTAGTTCACACCCATGACCCAGACAGTCTCTCTGGCCAGAGCTCATTCTCTACAACAGTACAGAGGCTGCACCGGAACACAGTAGGGGGGAAAGGCTGATACATTCAAATGCATTTTAAATGATAGTGATCTCACCTCTAATTCATATTAAAGGTTGGAAAGTACACTTCCAAAGTGGACTGAAGGTGGATTGAAGGTGAGTTGCCACATATTACCTCTTCTAAGCCTCTTTTGAAACACTTTTTTAAATGTGTGTGGATGCAGCCAGAGCCACAAATCAGTAGACAAGTCCAATCAGGGCCAACAGACAGGCTTCTCAGGAGGTGAGAATAAATAAGTCTTGCATTCAAAATGTTCAGGCTTGAAGAAGTCACCTTGTCTGATCGCTGTACAAAGCTGCTGTGCTATCAGAGCCAATGTCTTCACCAGCAACCCAGTTCCCTAGCCAATCTATCCAACGGGCATTTTGATTTAAGATTAATCAAATTAATCTATCCTGGCTGTCTTTCATTAGGAGGTTTTGCAAGAAAGTAGTAAATGTCCTCAAATGCAACAGAGGAATCATAGGCTGACTTGAAACCAGCTTAGAGGTGGCAGCATTTGCAAACTAGTGCCTCTAATACACATTAAAGGCCAGAAAATGTCATTTCAAAGGCCTTTAATTTGGATTGATGATAGCAAAACTGCCTGTCCCAGGAAGACTAAGTAGGAGCGTTCCAGATATGTGCTCAGTAGAGTTGTGCACGAATGCAATTTTTGACGTTCGATTCAAATTGAATATTTGAATGTCCTAATTTGTACAAATAGAGAAAAAGAAATGTATTAAAATTCAAATAGATTCAAATAGATTAGTATCTATTTGTATGAATATTCAATACAAATTTGATGATACGAATGTTGACAATGGTTCATATGCATCTATACACTTCCATACACATTTGTATGCATCCCATTTTTATCCTGAGCACATCCCGTTTTCATCCAGTACAGATGTGTACGGATATGAATAAGATGCCTATGGATAAGTATGTAATGCATATGTATCCATACACATAAGAATGTCCAAATGATTCGAATGAATGGTTCAAAATATTCATATTTGTTTGAATATTAAAAATAGCTGAACATCCGATTTGAATCTGAATGTCCAAATTTGACTGAATTCAATCGAATAACAAATATTTCGAAAATTCTTGCACATCCCTAGTGCTCAGACCATGTGGTCCAGACACCAAAGAGCTCCATGGGAAACACAGCCTCCCAGGAAACACACTACCCAGACAGCCCACACGCCTGGCCCAGTCATGGACATGGAAAGGGCACGTGATAGCATTTCCAGGGCTGTTCCCAGAGGCATGGCAATTTCAAGACTGGGAAACTCTTGTTCCTGGAGTTCAAAGCTATGCCAGGTTGGGCTGGCTGTCTTGAGGAGAGCCTCTAGTGTGATCTGCCTGTGAGATCCGCTGCATTCCTGACCTAGGATGCTTTTCCAGGCCAGAACCATCCTCTGCAGCACACGCCTACATTACACAGCTGGGAGTTGCCATACAATCCAGTAGAGTTTCATGAGAAAACAAAAAACAGTTACATAAAGCACACATAAATTTAAACAGTTATGGGAGGAACTATTAGAAGTACAATATTTCTGAATGGTCCAAAGACATGGTTCCCTCTGTGATGGCAACTCAGAAAAAAAAATTGCCAGAAGCATCACTGTAAAATGGTATAAATAAAACACACTGAAATTTGGTCTCTTCCTACCAGAACTGTCTCTGGCAACCAATATTCCCTGTAACTTTATGATAAAGGTGTGAGAATCAGAATTTTCCTTCTCCTTTTCTCCATTATCTTCCCAGTCTTACCTTTTTTATAATTACTTACTTACTTAATTTCTATCCCATGCTGTACCTGAAGACCTCAGGGTGGGTCACAATTAAATCATTATGAAACCACACAAAATAGATTGACTAAAACAGTGACAGTGCCTGTTTAGTTTTTCTGTCAGCTTAAGGCCAGGGTAAAGAGGTACATTGAGGGTTCCTGATCCACTTCAGAGGGGAGATGATTCCATAGCCTGGGAGGTATCATGGAGAAATCCCTCCTATGGGTCCCCCCCTCCTTTGCTGGCACTGCCAAGAGGGCCCCATTGGCAGATCTTAGGGTATGAGCAGGTCTGTATGGAAGGAGGTGCTTCTTAAGATATTGAGGGCCAGGCCATATAGGGCAATATAAATTAACATTAATACCTTGAACAATATCATCCCATTGAGGTGAAGATCAGGCACTGAGGAGGTATCCACACTTCAAGTGCTAATTCACTCCCCAGTTTGACCACCGGCACTTGAAGTGTGGATGGCTCAGCCTGGGCAGGCCAGATCACCACAGTAACAGTAGTGGCAACATCTGGCTTGTGCTGGGACATTGTCATGTTGATTGGCCTGAGGTACACTACCATGCCCCCCACTCACAGCTGGAGGATGCTCCCAGATGCTCTGGATGGTGGTGATGGTGCAAGTGCAAACAGGCCACATTAGATATTAATTTAAATAGTAAAGTATCTTGGATATCTTGAAGGAAAGACAACATTCGCAACATATAAATATCTGCATACATAAACATAACTTTGCTTATAAAATGTTATGTTTAAATTGGAAAGCATGCATACAAAAGCTGATCTGGACATCCATTTGTTCTTTTTAAGGAAGATTATCAGCCAATTTTCAACAATGGGGGAGGGAATTTTTTGGGCAGGTTTTTCAGGGGGGTTATTTAGTAAAAAGTAAAATGGCTATAGCTTCACCTACACCTACAGGGGATAGAATCAACATTGAGATGGTTGGAAGAAGAAAAAGGGGTATGTGGTATTCATCACATCTGAATCAGGAAGGAGTGCAGACTGTTAACAGTATGGAAAATTATAGTTGCCCATGAAAAGATCAGTGCTGCATGTTTCTTTCAGATTTCTGGTTCTGGGCTTGAGAAGTAGGCAGGAATTTATCCAGGGATATTTTTAAACATGAGCCTGTCTTGGACTGCAGCTAACCAGCAAGATGTCTGAAAAATCCTGCTGTCCAACATTCCTGAGGCCTGGGCCAAAGGACCTGCTGACCTCAGAAGGCAGGTCAGCTCTTAAAGTACGCTAAGTTCCTTGAAAACTGTCCAAAGCAAAAAGAGAAAAACCAAGACTTTCCAAAGGTCCCGAAGGAATGTTAAAAGCTGCCACAAGACACCCACACTTCACATGCTTATTTTTAAAGATTTTATTTAATTATAACACTGTAAGAGTCAAGAAACAGATAACAATAACCTTACAAATAAGAACTTCAGCCAGTACATAACAGAAGAAGAAAAACTAGGTACCATTTTCCAAATTGTCCAATTATTTATTATTTATGTATTATTTACATTTCCATCCTGCCCCATACCCAAAGGTCTCTGGGTGGATAACAACCATTAAAACAACAGATTAAAAACAGAATATACATTAAAAACACTTTAAAAATTCAACAAATCTAAAACAATACACTCTGTGTTTAAAATAATAGTATCTGCATTGGGAGGGGAAATATAATCACCTCAGCCAAAGTCCAGGGCAAAGAGGTACGTCTTCACCACCTTCCTAAATATATATAAGGAAGGGGCATGATGCACCTCGAGAGGGAGAATATTTCACATTCTGGGGGCCATCACCGAAAAGGCTCTTTCCCGGGTCCCCACCAGCCTCACTACTGAAGACAGTGGAACAACCAGGAGGGCCTCACCACTTAAGGCACAGGCAATTCAGTATGGGAGAAGGTGTTCCTTTAGATATTTGGGGCTCATGTCATTTAGAGCCTTATAAGTCAGAGTCAATGCCTTGAATTGGGCTCGGTAGTAAATTGGCAGCCAATGCAACCCTTTTAAAACCGGGTGATGTGCATCCAGCTAGCTGTTATTTGATATAATTATAATGAAAGTCTTCTGTTAATAAGGATCAGAAGGAAAGGGGATTGATATTGCAAATGCTTGTTGTGCAACCCATTTCCAAAAACAAGGCCCATCTCTCCACAAACCAGGACTGGTCAGAAGAATCCATCATGGTCTTCTGCTGGGCTGTAATTAAGTCATTGAGGAGTGTGGACTAAGGGTGTGCATGAATGCAATTTTTGGGATTCGATTCGAATTGAATATCCAAAATTTTAAATTGATACAAATGTTTAAAATCTGAATATATTCATATCAATTCTATTCAAATCAATTCAAATCTATTTGTGTGAATTTTCAATTCGAATTTGGAAATACAAATGTCAACAAAATTTGAATGTGCCTGTACGCATCTGTACGCATCCGTACACATCCCATAGTTATCCAGTGTGCATCCCATTTTCATCCTGTACGGATCTGTACAAATGCATATTGATGCGGGAAAGCTGTGTACGGGCAAGTAAGCATCGTGTACATATCCGTACACATATGAATGTCTGAATAATTCACACTAAAAGATTTGAAAATTTGAAATACATTTGAATGTATAAATTCAAATGAATAGATTCAAATTTGCTTAATTCAAATCAAATTTGGTTAAATTTGTGTTTAAAAGATTTGAATTGAATTTTCAAATATTCAATTCGACTCAGATCAAATCCTGAAAACTGCATCTGTGCACACCCCTGATTTATGCTCCATCCTGTGTTGAGGGACCTCACAGATTCACACTAACACAAAAACTGATAAAACCGTTAAGCAGACTTTGCAGCTCACGGTTCTGGATGTACAGTAAGTGCAGAAAGGGCCTTTGTGACTAGAACATTTTCAGTATTATCTTTTTTGGTGGCCTTGCGTTAATGTTCTTATGATGCTGTTTTCACTAACATGGAAATCTATTCCGCTGGAATGTATATTTCCAAGAGAGTGTTATGAATGAAGCATCAGCTTTTGTGGCAGCTTGTGATAAGAGCAAAGTGCCCAAGGAAGCCGCCATCCTGTGCTCTGATTAGAAGCAGTGTTGTACAAAAGATACACAAGCACCAAACGGGAAAAGAAAAGATTTCACTTCCATCGTTTATTTTATTTCTCTTTATGCTAAAACATGCTTTTATGTCTACAGTAGTCCCTCATTATTTGTTAGCATTAGGATTCTTAGAAAATCTTATTTGGCACCTACTGTACTCATAGTTTCATTTACCTTGTCAATTTTGAATGTGATTGCATAATGCAGAACTTTATCTTATTTTTTCATTTCTAAAAATATATAAAAATGTGCAATCAAGCATTTATGGCAAATGCATATGGCACTATGCATATGTGTGTATATGTAATGATCCCCCCTACCTTATAGAGCTCTCTCTATTTTGATGCTGTGAAAATGCAGTCATCCCTACATAAGAACATAAGAACATAAGAGAAGCCTTGCTGGATCAGGCCACAGCCCATCCAGTCCAGCATCCTGTCGCACACAGTGGCCCACCAAATGCTCATGGGCATCTCAAGCAGAGACAAGGACAAACCTTCTCCTGCTCTCGAGTTCCAGCAGATGGCCCTAGAAGCGCCCCATTTCCCCCCCCCCTCAGCCTGAAAGATGCACCTAGGCATTTGTTCTAGTAGCCATTGATACATCTGTCATCCATAAATTTGTCTAACCCTACCTTAAAGCCATCCAGACTGGTAGCTGTCACCACCTCTTCTAGCAGCACATTCCATAGGCCGATGACCCTCTGTGTGAAGAAATACTTCCCCCTGTCAGACCTTACGCTCCTACCCATCAGCTTCATAGAGTGCCCCCTGGTTCTAGTGTTGTGCGATAGAGAAAAGAAATTTTCTCTATCCACCTTTTCTATGCCATGCATAATTTTATATACTTCAATCAGGTCCCCTCTCAAACGCCGTCTCTCCAGACTGAAGAGGCCTAGACGTTGCAGCCTGGTTTCGTAAGGGAGGTGTTCCAGACCCTTAATCATTCTGATTAAGAACATAAGAATAGGCCTGCTGAATCAGGCCAAAGCCCACCTAGTTCAGAATTCTGTCTCACACAGTGGTTCACAAATTGCTTCCAGGGCATTATAAAGCAGAAGATGAGGATAAAACCCTCGACATCCATTCTAGTGGCCATTGGTACACCTGTCCTCCATGAATTTACCTAATCCTTCCTTAAAACTCTCCAGGCTGGTTGCTGTCATCACCTCTTTTGATAATGAATTCCTTAGACTGATGACCCTCTGGGTGAAATTTCAGGTGTTCTGACAGAGTGGATCAGGCTCCACCCAAAGGATGCTTACCTTGCTATGATGGCCTCAGTTGATGTGTGCATTCTAGCCACCCCTGTGTTTTGATGGGTCCCTAGATTAGAGCAACATTTTAATTTATTGCTCTTTATTTTTCCATGTCTCGTTCTCCATATACTCCTGGCCTTATAAATAACAACTCTTGTTTATTTCCTGAATCTCTGGATGAGCTCAGCCTTGTACATTCCATGGTTTGACTGAGAACGCCAATTCTAAGCATTTTCCATTTCCCAATTGTGAATCAGAATCAAGTGTTAAGCTATCAGTGTTGGACAAAGCAACCTAAAGTTGAAGTGTGTTTACAGCCTTGACCAAATGGGTTCCTCCAGTTGGAGGAAGCACAGAGGAAAGGTGTTTCCAGTGGAAGAATATAGCAATACAATGCTCAGTTATAATAAGATATTACACTGACTGGATACAGTCATCCCTCATTATTTGTGGTTTTGATAACTACCAGTTTCGTGCATCTGTGACTGCGGAATTGTATAGGGCTTAGGTACCTGATGTGTTGAGTTTAAAGATCAAAGTCTGCAGCCAGAAGCAAAGAAGTAGCTAATGCAGATTTTGAAGTACAAAAGCCATGTGAACTTGCAGCTGCATGCTGTGTAGAGAGAGAGGCAGCATTTGGTGACTCTTCTTTGTTGGAATGGTCCTTTGATCACCGCACAGTTTAGTGCCACTAAAGGTAAGACACCAATCATTACTTCATCTTGCCTCTGTTCTACTGTGCAGGCTAACTCTGTCAGCCTGCATGGCCTAGTGGTTAGGGAGCCAGTT
>MTQE01001280.1:898082-928802 GCA_014337955.1 Aspidoscelis marmoratus
AGCTTTGTCAGCCGCTTTGAGAAAAGGGGAGTAGAAAAGGCAACTCTCCTCCTCCTCCTCCTCCTGTGAACCTGTTTTGTAGCAATTGCCAGGATCCTGGCAGTAACTTCTGGCAGTATTCAAGAGCTCTATGGCAACTAGCATAGCATAATGGCCACAGCGTTGCTGCAGGACTTAGGAACGACTGGGCTTGATTCTCAACTCTGCCACAGAAGTAGACTAAGGGAACCTGTCCCTGTCACTGCCTGTTAGCACAAAGTACGTGGCAGGATCATAAGGAAGAACGTGTGCCACCTTAAGCTTTGGAAGAACGGTGAGATATTAGCATGTTAAGTAATTCATTTCAGGGATATATGCTGAAATACTGGCCTGCCACGCACAAGCTATTGTAGTCCCCAAACAGAATCAGGCCTAGTGTTGAAAAGGCCTTGAGTATATCTGAAAAATTGTATTTTGAGAATTCTCAAATTTAAGAGTCTGACTTGTCTCTGGTTTGAGTAGGAGCAGAGGCCTTATTAATCTAGACCTACCACGAACTGCAGATAATAAAAACATTCACAGATGGATGCAGTGGCAGCCCATAAAGCACACCCAGAAGGGAGGGACAGAAAGGCGAGGCTCTGTTAGGAAGTCTCCCTTTGATCTTCTGATAACATATTTTTTTACTTAATTTTTATTATTTTCTCAAAAGAACTTAAAACATATATTGATAGATTTAAAAACAACAACATTAGAGTTGTTAGTTTCTTGATTACATTTACAAAATGTCAGGAGCAAATTACATACAGCATTCATTAATGACACCCTACCAATGGAGATGAAAGAAGGGTTATCGGCATTATGGACATATTTACCTATGACTTTTGAGGGTTAAAGGATGGAGGGGGATTTGCCTATGTTGTTAAGAGTCGGGTTAATGTGTTATGTTATATGTAGGCAATGTTTGTTTGTTTTTCTTTCTTTTTTGCCCCTTTTATGAAAGCAATAAATAAAATTATTTTTTAAAAAAATTACATTTAGTGACTTCCAGTCTCCTTCTTGCTGTTCCATTGTAACTCTGAGATTCTGCTTCCCAAAAGCTTTTTCCTTCTCTTCTCCCACTTTATCTAGTTCTTCCCTTAGTCCTTGAAGCCTCCAATTAATATATCATTTACTTGTCTCTGTAAATAGCTAATAAAAGGTTGTCGGTTCTTTGTAAAATGTGTCGCTGATGAGTCACTTGTCAAATTAATTAATTTGTCCATTTCCACAAATCCCATCATCTTGAATACCCAGTCCTCTATTGTTGAGATATTTTATCTGTTAAGTCTAGTGGAAACTTTTCAGGTTTCAACCTTAAATGTGCTCTCAACACTACTTGTAATTCCCTGTCTATCCCAGACCAGAATTGTTTTGCTGTGGGGCAGCTCCACCACATGTTACATTGTTTCTGTATTATTTTTACATTTCCAGTATTTATCAAAATACATTTTAGACAACACATAAAGAGCCAAATACTATCTATGCATCATTTTATAAAAAGTTTTCCTTCAAAGTATAACATGCGGTACACTTTCACCCACGTTTCCTCCCAATTGTTCCATATTTATGTTATATCCAAAATTTCTAGGCTATATTACCATACACTAGGCGTGTGCAAGAATATTCAAAACATTTGAAATTCGATCGAATTCGTTCAAATTCAGACATTTGAATTTGAATCAAATGTCTAAATATTCATTTTTTAATATTCAGATGAACTGGAATGTTTGGAATCATTTGTAGAAATAATTTGGACACTTGGATGTGTATGGATATGTACGCATTACATACATATCCATACAAATATCATTCGTATCCATATGCATTTGTATGGATGCATACAGGACAAAATGGGATGCATACAGGATAGAAACAAGCTGTGTAGGGATGCAGACAGACACATATGAATGTTGTCAACATCCATATCATCAAATACCAATAGAATATTCCTATAAAAATATATGAATGTATTCAAATCAGTTTGAATTTTAATATATTTATTTTTTCTCTATTTGTTCAATTTCAGACATTCAAATATTTGATTCGAATAGAACTGAAAGTCAAAAATTGCATTTATGCACAACCCTACTATGCACTCTTTCACTTGTTCTTGTTCCGAGTCCAATATTCTCTCCCACATCTTGATTCCCAGCAGATGAAACTGCAGTTCACCCTTTACCCATCCCAGACAGCCCTTCTGTTCCCAATCCATCCTCTAAACATAGACACTCCACTATCTAAACACCAGGTTATGGGACGGATTCTAATAATCCTACTCCAAAAAGGAACCGATCCATCTCACAGGTGTTGAACAGTAAAACATCCTTCTTAACAAGAGGTGTTTTTCCACTGTCACTAGAAGTACTTCTAGTGACAGTGGAAAAACACCCAAGATTAAGCTAAAGCTCATTAAACCTCTCACATCCATCAGCATGTAACCAAACTTGTAGTTAAATAATATCAAAATTAAAGTTAACTTTGAATAATGCATCTTATAAGATTCTTACCAAGGTGGAACATAAAGGTAACAAACTTGTACAGGAGGATCAGAAGACAGGATCAGGTCATGTGCAGGCAAAACCAAGTGATGAAAATTGCTTTTGTAGTGAATGCAAGTGGGAAGCAGTTTAACAGAAGAGCAAGTGGCCTACGGACAGAAAGTTGAGTCACTACCTACATTAAGCACTGATGCTACAGACTGGGTCCAAAGACTCTCCCAAGTGTGGCATCCAATTATGAAGGATTTTGAATGCACCAAAGAGATGTATAAAAGGCAGACAGACAAAAAAGATCTCCAAAGTTCCCAAAACGTAACTAGCAACCACGGAAATTGAGACCCAAGTGCACAGGTCCCTTCCTCATTTGGAGAGCTATTAATCAGGTGATTTAGGAACTCATACTCCTTAAGCAATATTGCATTCACTGGGTGTTGCACATCAATTGCTCAAGCCAGCAGTCGCCACATTGCCCTTGCAGCAGCAGCCGCCACCATCCATAGTGGAACAAAGATTATAAAAAAATAATTTTAAAAAATGGCTACAGCATGTTATGCAGTGGAAGCAGCTCAAAATACCCAAGCAGCACTGGATAAATGCAAAAGATGTAAGCACTCCAAACTTAATAAGGAGATTTCACATGATGTACCCTGAGAAATTATAGCCATGTGAGAGGAGGTGGTTTTGGTGATGACAGAATGTCAGCCCTTTAGGTGAGCCAGTTTCGTCTAGTGGCTAAGGAGCCGGACTCTTACCTGGGAATACTGGGTTCAATTCCACACTCCCCCATAAAGCCAGCTGGGTGACCTTGGGCTAGTCACAGCTCTCTTCTGAGCTCTCACAGACCCACCTAGTCTTCTGTTGTAGGGAGAAGAACAGAAAAGCTTTGTCAGCCGCTTTGAGTCCCCATAAATGGGTGAGAAAAGTGGGGTAGAAAAGCCAATTCTTCTTCTTCTTCTTCTTAGGAGGGAAGGTTAGAGATTGGGCAACCACTGGGAAAACTGATATTTCAGGGAGGGGAATTTGGGGATTGGAAGGCTGGGGCCCTTTTGCATTTGGCTTTATTCTGGAATTTATCCCAAAATAGGGACCTGCTATCTGCATGCTAGCACAGACAATGGAGGGCCCCAGGTGAGGCCTGCCATCGTCTGGACTAGCTTATGTCTAGCAGATGCCTATCCCAAGATACTTTCCAGAATAAGGCCAAATGCAGAAAGGGCCCTGTACAGTAAAACTGATACATTGTTATTTCACAATACTTTATGAATAAATAAAAGCATTCTGCCTGGATAGACACTCTGGTCAACAAGAAGATGTATTAAGATGAGCACCTGAGCTGAATAAATCACTCTTGCCTTTAACACCATTGAGAGTAGCAGCCTTTTATTGTCAAGCCAATGCAGTGCTACCGTTTTTATCACCAGTATGCCTTGGAAGAAAGTTTGGGAAGCCAGTTCCGTATTCTTACCTGAAGATATGAATGTCAACAACATTCGTAACAGTTAAATGTATCTGTATGCATTTGGTACATGTCCTGTAAGCATCCCGTTTTTGTCCCATGCTACCAGTGCAAATGCATACAGATACATACTGTATCTGTACTTTTGAATGTTTCAAATCATTTGAACAAATGTTTCAGAACATTTGAAATCCGTTCAGATGTTTAAATTCTAATGTGTAGATATTCAATCTGAATTTGAATATCCACATTTGATCGAATTTCAAATGTTTAGAACATTCATGAACATCCCTATTCTGTATACTTGCCAGGAAAATTCCATGGATACGTTCGTATCATCATAAGGAACTAAGGGTGTTTTTCCACTGTCAAAATGTACCCATTTTTGCACCCATTAAGGACCCATTTGGGTGTGAGCCGGATGACCCCATTTCCACCACGGCACCCATTTGGGACCCAATTGTTTCCACTGCCGTGGGGGAAATCCAGATCTAATGGGTACATTTTGGCCTTTAATTTGGATTTTCTGTAGACCCCACTAATGGGGTCTACAATGGAGTCTTCTGCCAAAAAATCCAGATTAAAGGGAGCCTGTTTCCACTGGAAAAAGGCAATGGGGTTCAAAGGAGGCTAGGGGGAGGGGATGCACGTTTGGGACCCCCCCCAACATTAGCTTCAAATTCAATTCAAATTCAATTCGAAGTCACTTTGAAGTGATTTTGAAGTTAACTTCAAAGTGACTTCTAAGTACCTTTGAAGTCGACTTCGAAATGACTTCGAAGTGACTTTGAAGTGACTTCAAAGGCTGCACACACACCCTGCACCCCAAAACACCTTGGGTAACGGACAGACCCCTTGGGGGTAGATCCGGATTCCCTAGATGGGTGCAAAGATGTTTCCATAAAGGTGTTTCCACAGCAGGTGTTTCCCATGGAAACACATTGGGTGCTTCCCTTAATCCGGATCTACTAGATCCAGATTAAGGAATATACCCATTCCTTAGATCCGGATCTTCCTAGTGGAAAAACACCCTAAGTTTAATGCAAGAGGCCTTTATCTTTTCCTGTATACTGTGAAACTCACACACACAGAGAGAGATTTATTGGATGCAGCTCATTATGGGGCAACTCAGCTTCAAGCAGCCCATGATGTGCACTTGATCCATGGCTGCATCTGGCTGCATCTAACCACTGCTCTTATCCTATCCAGCACATAATGAATTTCAGTTAGCAGTATCCTCAAGAAATCTCAACCAGCCGATTCGCCTGGAGCAAGTAGTCCAAAGAAGCAATCTTTTTGACATCAGCGCGATGACTTTGCTCATGCAAGGTCTTGCATGCCACTTGTCTTGCTCTTACAGCTGTGTGTTACTTAGCAACCCAATAGGAAAAGGGGTTTTAGCTGAAATTTAAGAAAACGGCTTGGTTCGTTTCTCCTCTCTCTTTCTTTTTAAATGTGACTATATACAAGATATTCAAGGCCAAAACAGACAAGCCGGGGAGGCAGTAAATGATGGTGGGAGCCCATAAAAGGCACGAGAAATAGTTCTAGCAATGGAAGCTTGAAATAATGTATCCAGCCCCATTGAAACAACAACCCTCATTATGTCCAAAATGCATAAGTGGGACGCCAGACAAAATGTTGTAGGACTGAGTGCTCCTCACCTTTGTTCAAGTCACTTGGAGTGACTGTTTCTAGACCTCTGATAATGGTTAAGGAAAAGCCAAAGAGCCTAAGGTGTCTAAAGGTCAGGTAAAGGACAATCAATTCAAATTTTCTACATGGGGCTAAAGGACTGAGACAACAAGGTGGGAAACAGGGATGTGCATGAATGTTTTTGGACATTTGATTCAAAATGAATCAAGTGTTCAGAAATCTGTATTCATATGAATAGAATGCATTTGAATGTGGTAAAATTCTATTCTATATGAATCTACTTGTATGTATTTGTACAGACATTCGATACGTATCCGATACAAACAGATACGTATCTGATATGAACAGATACGTATCTGATATGTTTCCCCAGCTTAACAAATGTCCGAACTATTGTACGAATGCCTGGAAACATTCATATTCCTTCGAATGTTAGCATACGAATATTATAACATTCATTTTGAATGTCGGAATTTGGCCAAATGTCTAATGTCACAAATATATATCCCTAGTGGGAAAGCAGAGCAGGGAAGTTGGTTGGGAGCTCAGAGAGAGGTGAGAACTGTATATAACAGTGATGGCGAACCTTTTGAGCTCGGTGTGTCAAAATTCACAAGAAAACCTAGCTTAACTCAGGTGCTGTGTCACATCTAGAAATACCCATAATTTTGTGATATCTGTAGCTCTAGTAAAAAAGTTATATTTTTGATATGCGTATTTTATTAAAAGCAAAAACAAATAATTCTTTACATTAGAGACTTTTGTTGCTGAATTTCGTTTGCTAAATCTTCAGTTGAAAGTTGGTATTTCATACACTTCAAGAACAAGCAAGCACTACACGCCCAGGTGTCAGGGTGACCAGGTGTGTCACCCAAAAGGGCTTGGCCTGTCACCTGTGACATGCGAGTCATAGTTTGGCCACCACTGGTATATAAGCACTGTGTTAGCAGCCTTTGTAGTTGTTCTGAGCCGATCACTGAAGCCTGAATAAAGCTTAGTTTTGTTCACCTGTAAATAGGCTGATTTCAAGACTGGGGATCTTTATCTGACCTCCTGGACAACTGAGGTATGTCTGTTGTAGAAGAAAACTGATCATAGAGGTGGTGGATGAGATCAAGATGCCAAAGGGAGAGCAGGTGCATGGCAGCCAGAAGAGAGAGTGGAAAGACCACCACCCAAGAAGTGCAAATGGCTTGCTTTGGGAGCATGGTCCTGGTATGGATTGTGGTATGGTAGCCAGAGAAGAAGAAGAAGAGTTGGCTTTTCTGCCCTGCTTTTCTCACCCATTTAAGGGGCCTCAAAGTGACCGACAAAGCTTCTATTCTTCTCCCCACAACAGAACACCCTGTGTGGTGGGTGGGGCTGTGAAAGCTCAGAAGAGAGCTGTGACTAGCCCAAGGTCATCCAGCCGGCTTCATGGGGAAGGATGGAATCAAACCTGGTATTCCCAGATAAGAGTCCGGCTCCCTAACCACTACACCAAACTGAAGTAATGAGTTGCATGGAGTGTGCAGTGCAATTAAGGCATGGTGTTACCCCAGGGTGTCGGACATTATTACCTGATATCAAATCCCTCCATGAAAGAGGTGCAAGAAGTATAGGCGCTGTCCGAGAACTTTAGGGAACAGCAAAATGAGCCAGGAGGAAAGCAAACAGCTGGGTGGTCTTCTTGCAGCAAATTGCCCACAGTGGTTAACAGGAGGAGTTAACACCCCCTACCTAGCAGGTCAAGTGGAGGGAAGAACTCCAACACCCAAAAGCAAAGTCCAGGAAAAGTTCATTGGGTCCAAAGGAGTGTCTTTGACAGGTATCACCCTTCATTTTTATTTTTGTACTAGTGGAACTGAACAGAGGTGTTTCAGCATGCAAACTGCAAATGGCGTCAACCATTCCTGAGCCTCACCAGCCTGCAATGGTCCATTCCAACAAGGTAGGAGTACATTTGACCTAGCACAGTGGGAAACTGCTTTGGTTATTTTAAGAAGTGTTTGATTGAGCTCAATGTAATAAAAATAATAACGCTATATCATTACATCTACAGAATGTGATTTGGGACTAAACTTTTGTGCCTGCAGAAAAGCAAAGCAGAGGGGAGAGGGGAAGAAAATAAGAAAACCTGGTTATTACTTGGGAATAACGGCTAAAATTGATGAAACCAGAAGTTCATTATAACAAATGCCAGAAGGGACAGTCTTTCCAGAATGTCTACATAAAATGTTTTAAGCTCTAAGATGTGATATGATATGAAACTTGAGGATTGAAATGTCAAGACTGAAGGCAGAATTAAAAGAGGACCTTTAAAATGAGGACGAGGAAAGTGCAGAACAATTGGTTGAAGATGCAAAATGAATCAAGGAAACTGAAACTGTAAATAAAGGGATGGAACAAGTCTGAGATATTGTGGCATTCTAAGAACAGAGAGAAAAATAATTCTATTTGATGTCTAAGGCAATTCCAGAGAAGCCTGAACATTGGAGAAAAGATCATTGGCCATGGTCACACCTTCACTTTAAACCTTCGTCAATGCATCTTCTGATCATAATGCCACATCTTTTCATTTCTATTTACTTATTTAGCAATGTGCATAAAGGAAAAATTTGTGTTTGATTCACAATTGAAAGAAACATCTGAAAATTCATTACTTCATCAAATTATTTGTTCAAACATTCAGACCTTCACGTTTGTGGCTGTGAATTTTTGCAGCTTTTTTTTTAATTGAAAAAGTCTATTTTCACTGGTGAAACACTGCAAAAAGTGCACAAATTCAATTGAATTTTTTTATTTGTGAGCTTGATTCATTTGAATGTCTGTACTTTTAATTTGATGCAAAAACTTGCCAAGTTGAATATTCAATCAAATTTTTTAAATGCAAATTCATTTGTGTACATTCCTAATCTTATCTGTGGACTTTTCACTCTCCATTTGGACTTTCCAAGGTGGAAAGTCCACAAATAAAATGGATAGGAATGAAAAGGTATGAGCATTGCAATCTGAAGGTGGACTGAAGAAGGTTTAAAGTGAAGGTTTGACCATAGTAATTGAAAATGTGTCCAGACATTCGGATACTGTGCATTCTGATGCACAATTGGGGCATGGGCGTCACACCTAATGCCCAATACTGAGTAGCGGTGGTGCATTAGGCCACCACTACTTTGAATTTACCTACTGCAGAACGATGAGCACTTGCTCTGCAGTTTCAGGTAAATTCAGATGTTCCCACCAGTCCGGACAGGATGGAAAGAACAATGAATGAGAGCTGACCCTGCAGCTCAGCTCCCATTGACTGCCTCACTACGTGTGCCATGGAAATATCACAGCTTTCTCTGAGAAAGCTGTGAGGAGGCTGCTGGGATCCGGATGGTGCATCCGGATGGTGCATCATGGCTTCGCAGCAGGTAAGCTGCATATTTTGTTATAACTGTGGATTTGATCCGCTAATCAAGGTCTCTTGCAGACTTTCTTATCTTAATATAGTGGGAGAGCAAGAAATTTGGGGAGCAGGGAAAAGAAAGACTTAATTTGAGAAAGATTCTTGTTAGATGGGACAGACTGGAAGGAGTGACTTTCAACTTCAACAACAAAGATTTTGACTAATGTTCATACAAAAAGCAAGAGAATTCCTGAGTAAATTTGAAAGGGATGGAAGGAACCCAAATGGAAAAAGAGGTACCAGATGAAACTGTATCAAAACCACAACAGATAATAAAGGACTCTAATGATTAATATACAATTGAAATTAGGACTCTCTCTCGGGCTTGATGGATTTGTTATTGTACATGGTAACAGCCAAAAGACTGTTATAAGTGTAAGGATGGAAGATCTTGGCATTAACCACCATGGACAATTGGCTACTGAAACTGATAGACTTGGCAGGAAATGATAATTTGTATTTGATTAGAGGGAACTTTATTTTTTCTTTTTTTTTAAAGGGAACCCTTACTGATTTTCTGAGCAGAAAATGGAATGATATATTGAGTTGGGGATTTGATGATGATGAAGAGGAGGAGGAGGAGGAGGAGGAGGAGAGTTGGCTTTTATGCCCACTTTTCACACCTATTTAAGGGGACTCTAAGTAGCTGACAAAGATTTCTACTTCTCCCCACAACAGACACCCTGTATGATTCCCAATATATCATCCAGGTGCTGGCATATTTGTGGACAAAAGGGTATATATCCCCACATGTGGTGGTTATGTTCTGAAATAATAAAATTTTGGAAGACTATTCTAACTGAAACTCAAGCAATCATGGGTATAAATTTTGGATGTTATCCAGAACTATGTCTATTGCAAAATTATAAAGGGCAGCATTTAAGAGAGGATCAGAAATATATGCTAAATCAGTTGCTGATGGCTGCCATCCCAATAATAACAAGTGCGTGGAAGGATGTGGGAAAATGAAAAGTTGAGATATGGCATAATTATACTGCTGACCACTTCAAATTTGATTTTTATAGACATCAGCAGATGAATTATATGGGACTACAAGGTAGATTATCAGTCAGTGAGAAGTGGAAAGTGATCAGGAGTGAGAAATGTATTGAGTGAAGAAATAAGGAATATGATAAATAGCCTTAATAATTGAATTATAAGATCTGCATTGGATGAGAGGGTTAGGGAAGGGGGAAGGGCAATTATTATTATTATTTTTAAAAAGACACCCTGTGAGGTAGTTGGGGCTGTGAGAGCTCAGAAGAGAGCCATAACTAGCCCAAGGTCACCCAGCTGGCTTCATGGAGGAGTAAGGCATCAAACCCAGTATTCCCAGATAAGAGTCCGTCTCTTTTCTTTTTTTGGCTTTCTTATTTTCATTTTTATATTTTACTTTAAATATACCTTAAATCTCTGTAAAAAGAAGGGAGGGAGGACTCAATGGCAATAGAAGGATATCCTCTTATTATTTACCTCCTCCATCAATTCCTACTTTACACCTCCAATATCCTTTCTTTACTGCCTTCTTGAAAATGGCCACCATGCATGTGCAGCCCCCTCCCAAAAAAAATGAAGCTGAACACAGTTGCTGCACATGTGCATGGAAGAAGGTGTTCTATATTTGAGGACCAAGTTATTTAGGACCTTGTAAGTTAGGGTACTTCTGCATTTGACACCAAAAAACAGATCAAAGAAGATCTGTTTTTCAGCAAGTCGTCCTCTGGAAGATCCGTCCCTATTTCAGACAGATCCAAAGGGTCCTCGCACGTCTGCACACATGCAGGGAGGCCGGATCTGGCAGGACGGATGGTTATTTGAAAAGTCCGCCGGATTCCCGCACCGCCAACACCACCCCAGGAGCCGTGGGACTGGAGCAGTCAGCTGCCAGTCACCACGTCTTTCCAGTGGCGCACGAGGGAGGGGCTTCTGAGGAAGGCCGTCCTGCTTCTGCCCCTTCCAATATGGCAGCCACTGGGATATCTGTCCCTTTGCCTGGCCATGTACAGAAGCATCCTGCTTCTACACAGATCCAGGTAAGGGGACAGATAGAAGACCTAATTTTTTAGGTCTTCATTTTAATCTAGTTTTCGGCGGTGAGACCCATTTTAGAAATGGGTCTCATGCACTGAAATGCAGAAGCAGCCACCTCCAAGGGTCTGGAATGAGGTCTCCAGTGTAGAAGTGAAGTAGGTAAGTGTTTTAAATGTGTGTTAAATATATGTTTATTCTGGTTCCTGCAGCCAGTGCAGAAACACCCTTAAAGTTAACACCTTGAATTGGGCTCAGTAACAAATCAGCAGCCAGTGCAACTCTTTTAAGACCAGTGTGATGTGGATCCAGCCAGCTGTCCTGGTCAGCAATCTAGCAGCTGCAGCTTCTGAACAATTTTCAAGGGCAGTCCAAGTAGAGCACATTACAGTAGTCAAGTCTGGAAGTTACTAGAGCATGGATAACTGTGTACGAGCCTGTGATACATAGCTCCTCCGTCTTGTCTGGATTCAGTTTCAATTTATTGGCCCCCATCCAGCCCATTACTGCCTCCAGGCACCTGTCAAGCACTTCAACCACCTCTCCTGATTCAGATTGCACAGAGAGATAGAGCTGGGTATCATCTGTGTATTGATGATACCTCACTCCAAATCTCCTGATGGCCTCTCCCAGTGGCTTCATATAGATATTAAAGATACCCTAACCTCACAAGTGAGTTCCCAAGATCTTTAACCAGAATCTTCCACTATGACTCTCTAAAATTGGCCATGGAGATAGGAGTGGAACCACTGCACTGCACTGCCTCCAACTCATAGACTCCATAGCCTTTTCCAGAAGAATACCATGGTCAATGGTATCAAAAGCCACTGAGAGGTCCAGGAGAACTAGCAGGGCTGCACTCTCTCTGTCCCTCCTCTCGGAGAACGTCATCAACCAGGGTGACTAGGCCTAAGATATTATCAGTTTTCCTCAACCTCAAGCCAAGCATAATCTTTTTTGTTTTTAGTGCTTCATTTTAGTTACCTCACATGTGCAAAGTATGTAACTTTCTGGTTAGGAATTAAATAAACTTTTCTGAATGAAGCTCTGCAATTGCCTGGGCAAATCTTGAAATAAGTTGATGGCACTGCTAGCTGTAGTAGGACAATGCAGCTAATTCTTCTTGGCTAAGAAATTTCTCATTCTCGCTTGAGCTAGAGAGATAGCAAGTCAAGGAACGCTTAAGCTTGCTCTGCCTCTCTTGTCAGCTAGAGTGCCAGTCAGATGGATTGGCAATTGACTTCTGAGTTGCTTGATTGACTTTTCAAAAGGAAGAGGAGGATTATCTGGATTATTGGCAAAGTGTTTCCCCTTGCCTTTGCTTATGTGGCATGCCTGCTCCTCAGGCCAGTCTCGTAGAAGTTCAGTAATGAAAAATCTTCTCTCTGAATGCCACAAGTATTTACATGGAATCTGGATTGCTGGCCGGCAGGAATATCTGTTGGACTGGATGGTGGCCTGGTTCTGTGTTCTTCCTTGCGTTCTTTTTCTTTCTCTCTTGACTTGGCAAATTGACTGGGAAACTTGGCCCTAGTAGCAAGAAGAAAATGCAAAACGAAATGTTCCCAATGGAAGCGGCCCTTTCTTAATGAGGGGGCCTTTTTATGCCACACCTCAAGATTCTGTAGGCATTTAACACCCCACAATTTGTTAAAGGCAATTGAGCAAATGTGCCATTTAGTCAGGTATAAGCAGGGCACAGTGTAGGCCCGCTTTGGCAAACTAGTGTCCACAAGACTTCTGGACCAAAGCTAGGGCAGATACACGATGTCATATTAGATGGGTGGACTAGATCGTGGAAGGATTTCCATTTTGAAAGCTGGGGAAATTGGGCCTAGCTACATCAAAGTTTTAATCAGGAAGGTGGTGAAGACACACCTCTTTGCTCTGGCCTTTGGCTAATGTGATCATATTTCCCCCCCACTGTAGATACTATTGTTTTAATATTTAGTATACTCTTTTAAATATGTTGGGTTTTTAAGTGTTTTTATGTATATTATTACCTGAGACCTTCAGGTATACGGTGTGATCGGATAGATAGATAGATAGATAGATAGATAGATAGATAGATAGATAGATAGATAGATAGATAGATAGATAGATAGATAGATAGATAGATAGATAGATAGATAGATAGATAGATAGATAGATAGATAGATGTCCACCTTCAATCTATTTTTAATGCGAGGGAACACATCAGCAAAGTGACTAACAGTTTCCCTTATGCAGAACCTGGAAAAAACATGTTTTAGATAACATGGAAAGAAAACAGCTTCCTTGATGATGTGGTTTCTCATCCTTAAACAGTATTAAAACTTAGGTATACTGTAGCTGTCAACTAAAACAACAACAACAACCTCAAATCCAGAGCCCAGAAATGGTATCATCTGCTGTTTTTCCCCCTCCCCCCTCCTTTCTGCCTCTGAAAAGCACTCAGAAAGGAAAAGAGCATTCATGGAATAAAGTCATTTAACTGCAAGAGGTTTTATAAATCAGAGGTGGACAATACTATGGTTTTCCAGTGCCCAGATGAGGAGGAGAGGGGTCCTGAATAGGGATGTGCATGAATATTCATAAAATTCATTATTCATATGAATTTGTACGAATTCAGACATTCGTCCACGAATCAACTGTTATGACATTTATACAATAACATTCATATGAATACAAATGTTTCAGAACATTCGTACAAATAGTTCAGGGATTTGTTAAACTGGGAATATCCATCGGATATGTATATGAACAGAAATGTATCCAATACAAACAGAGACACATCCAATGAACAGATACGTATCTGATACAAATGGATACATATTCAATACAAATGGACATATATCTGATAGGAATGATTCATATCAGATATTTGTACGAATTTGGACAAATACATTTGTACTGAATAGAATTCTACCACATTCAAAGGCAATCTATTCAAACGAATATGAATTTTCTAACATTTGATTTGTTACGAACTGAATGCCAAAAAACCCATTCATACACATCCCTAGTCCTGGATCCTTAAATACAGCACTTGCATAAATCAGCAAATTAAGATCGGCAAAAATTCCCTCTTCTATGTAGCAATTAAAGGTGCATGAGCGCTGATCCTTTTCTATTCCACCTATCCTATGTTTTATGCAAACCTTCCCAGTAGTGAATCCTAAGGTATTTAACGAAAGGGCTTGCTCCCATCCAGGTGACTGGTATAGAACTGCCATCTTGCCTGAGAGGAGTGGAGAAGATGCAGCCGGCTGGGCTCTGCCATCTTCCTTCCAGCAGTGCCCCTCCCTCCTCCAACTGCCATCACAAGGCTAGGAACCATCTTGCCTGAGAGGAGAAGAGGCAGCAGCCTGGGCTGCTCTGCCATCTTGCTCCCAGCAGTGCCCCTCCCTCTTCAACTGCTCCCATCACAAGATGGCAAAGAGACTATGGCCGCCAATCCACTAGTTGAGAAAATGTCTGGTCCTGAGGCTGAGCAGGGCGGGGCTGAGTAGATGCCAGCTGATCATCTCTACCATCATCTGGTTTGTCATCAATGAAGAGAAAATTCAAAGCAAAGAGAACTGGAAAATTCCAGCAGTAAGAAGCGGACAGAAGAATTGGAACTGAAGACCTCAAGTGCTTGAGTTTTGTTGTTTCCTGTTCCCTCCCACACCATTTTCCTTTTGTTTCTTGTCTCTTTAGATTGTAAGCCTGAGGGCAGGGACCTGTCTAAGATTAATATAATATTGTACAGCGCTGAGTACATGTACAGCGCTTTAGAAATCATCATCATCATCATCATTACTTCTCCAGACGGATAGAGAACTACATGTAACAACAGGCTGAAATTTGAGCATGTGTAAGAGAATCTGAGTTGGTTAGCTGCCTCATTCTATACCTTGCCAAGGTCTGCTGGCAAGGACGGAAGTGAGAGAAGAGGAACATAAACCATTATCAAGTGCTTCCAAAATAAATTAAGCATCTGTCTCCCCCACAGATTTTTACCTCACATTATTTCTAATGAGAGGAAAGGGAAAAGAGAGATTTAGGTGGGTTTTTTTTTCATAAATCTAAAATCCAGTCTGGTTTATGGTCTTATTTACTCCCTGAAAGCTCTGTGATTGACACACACACACACCGGGATGCGAAGTATCTGAAAATTCTCACAGTCCCATGCTACAGGAATCTATTTTCAAAGGAGAGGGGCACTCCTTGAATAACATCGTACCAAGGGTCATTTCACTGACTCCCTGAGGCTGCATGCCCATGTGCCATTCTAACAGCAATGGAGGGGTGTCAAGGTCACACCGAAGGACACGTGGAGGGACTTCAATTCCCCCCCAAGGTGCAAAATGTTCAGTTCGTGACAAGCAATTCTGAAGGTGCTTCTCACATACTGAACTGGCCCTCTGTACACAGGCTGGCTTGAGGACAAAGCCCTGACAGTGGAGTCATCAAACTCCTTACTGAGGCCACAGAGCAGCCCACTCTGGAGGCATGCCTTCATAGCACAGTGGAGACACACAATGAATGAAAACCCTGTCTGCCTTGTGAAGTCAGAAAAGGTAGACACCAACCAAAGGGCTCTGCTGTAGCCCATGCTGAGATTGTTGAAGATGCATTATCAATCATTACATGATAAAATCCTCAGGGAGATCAGAAACACAACACAGGCCTTGGTTCTTCTTAGGCACTAATAGATCCTGAACTGAGATGAAACCAAATTTATGGTGGCAGTTGACAATGATGTCCAAAATCAGTAGGGGTCCCTTACATTATCCTCTGCACTGGACTGAACTTTCCTTGACTTGCAAGGCAATGTGTGAAAAAAAAAAACATGAAAAAATGCTGTGTAATGTTTTTAGCCCTTGTTGCCTTTATCATGACTCACTTTCAATTTGTCCAGGTTATCTTCCATAAACCATGGATTGATTGAATGATTCCCTGAATACATGTAGACTGCATCTTCTCTTATGGGGTGAGGAACTCTGCTACCACTTCTCCACTTGAAGCAGTAGAAAGCACATCACAGTGATTGTGCTGCTCCAATTCTGGGTGTGGTTGTTGATGGAGGTGCCATTTTGTGAGAGCATGATTTTGCAGCTGTCAGTGGAAACACCTGGCATGCCCTGTTCAGCCTCATCAGAAGAGGAGGATATGACTGCAATGCTACCAAAGGCTGAGGAGCAGCCACAGCATGGCATGGAAGAGTTAAGGCCGGTTCCAGGTGAGCAGCCAGACAGCTCTGATGATGAATCCACCAGCAGTGAGACTAATCAAAGGCTCTCTCATTGCCTGCCTAGGCAGCAGAACAGGTGAGACGCAGATCAGAGCGATTAGCCCAGCTGCACCGTAGGCGTGGCTCTGACTCCTCTATTTAAGAACAAGCACACATTGCCTCAAGTTGCTGCAGACATTTTTGCAGTCTCGTGTTACCTGAGCTTGAAATCCTGCCTGACTCTTGCTGACTTTCTGGACATCTAGACCCCGGGACGGAACTGACCTCGAGAACGCCTGGAACCCTTGGGACTGAGTAGCTGCGCAAGTGTTTGCCTGTTGCCTGACTGGCTTGCGATGTGACACCACCACAGAGCACCTCTCTGAAGAATGCCTCCTTGCTCCTCAACGTGGTGCTTCCCTCAACATAAGAACATAAGAGGAGCCCTGATGGACCAGGCTAGGGGTGTGCATGAGTGCAATTTTTGGGATTCAATTTGATTTGAATCTTTAAAATTCAAATTAAACCAAATTCAATTCAAATTAAGCAAATGTGAATCTATTTTTTTGAATTTTTATTTGAATTTGCACTTACTAATGTCAACAACATTTGTATGTGCCCATACACATCTTTCCCACATCTTTCCTGCATCCATACACATCTGTACATGTCCGTATACATCTCATAATTATCCCATATGCAACCTGTTTTCGTCCCGTGTGGATCTGTACAAATGCATATGGATGTGGGAAAGATGTGAATCTGCAAGTACGCATCATGTACGAACCTGTACACATGTGAATGCCCAGATAATCTGAACGAATAGATTCAAAATTCACTCAAATCTTTGAATTTGAATTTATGGACATTCAACTCAAATTTGAATGCCGAAGTTCATCCAGATTTGATCAAATTTCAAATATCTTCAAACATTTGTCCACACCCCTGTAGGCTACAGTCCATCTAGTCCAGCATCCCATCTCACACAGTGGCCCACCAGTTGCTTCTGGGCATCTCAAGTAGAAGACAAAGACTTTCACCTGCTCTTGACTCTCTGCAAAGCACCTTTAGACCCGTCTGTCTCTCAAACCTGGTGGTCATCAATACACTCAACCCCCATAAATTTGTCTAGCCCTTTTTTATAGCTATCCAGGCTGGTTGCTGTCACATAAATTCCATAGACCAACAGCCCTCTGGTTGAAAAAACACTTCCCTGTTTGGTCTTAACTCTCCTGCGGATCAGCTTCATAGAGTGCCCCCTGGTTCTAGTGTTGTGCAGCTGAAAAGAGAATTTTTCTCTACACACCGTTTCTAAATCATGCATGATTGTGTATATACTTCAGTCAGGTCATCTCTTAAAGATTGTCTTACAAGGCTGCAGCCTGGTCCAATCCTCTGATCATTCTGGTTCTATTTTTTGCAGTTTTCCCAATTCCACAATATCCTTTTTGAGGTGCGGTAACCAAAATAGCCTGCAATACTCCAAATGTTGCTTCATTAGAGATTTATAAAGAAGCACAGTGATGCTTGCCAGCTTGTTTTCTGTTTGTTTCCTAATTAGTCCTAGCCTCACAACCTATGAAGAAGCCACCTCACAGGGTAAGTAGCAACATGTTTGTAGCTGGTTCTGGTCCAACCTCCTCAAATATTAATAGAAGCTGAGATATACAGAAGAAAGTTGCCTGATCCTGAGTTCTCAAGGGCACCAGAAGAAATGATTTTATGGCAAATTATATGCAAATATCTTCCTCTGATTGCAAATTCATTTGAATTCTAAACAGAACTATATGTGTGTGCACTTAGACAGTAAATGGCAACAAAATATTTTGGGAAAGGAGGAAGGTTAGTGATGCCATTGTCAATGTATATCTTCTATCCTTTTACCCCATTCCCTTCCACCTTAATTTCTAGTCAAATTTAATTTCAAAAATCTTTAGATCAAGGCTGGTTAGACCACTTTGGAACTCTTCATCTGTATGATTTACATCTTTGGCTCTTTCCACACTTGGCCTTATTATGGAATATATCCTGGGATAGGGGTCTGTTGTGAGCCAGTTTGGTCTAGTGGTTAAGGAGCCAGACTCTTATCTGGGAATACCAGATTTGATTCTGCACTCCTACATGAAGCCAGCTGGTTGACCTTGGGCTAGTCACAGCTCTCTTCTGAGCTTTTACAGCCCCACCTGTGTCCACATGCCAAAGTCTGTAGTAGCATGTGGACAGCAGCCCCCCCCCCTTCCAGGATATATTTCAAAAGAAGGCCTAGTGCAGAAAACCCCTATGCTTCTTATTTATGGACTTGCATTGAACTTTTCTAAGGAAGTCTAGGAAAATATACTGAACAAGACCATGTAGCCTGCATGCCCCCCAAAGACCCTCTTTTCTCTCTGAGACATAGCAGACCATACACTGTCAAGCAATGTTGTTTATAAGTCTTATGACAAATGTGAAAGCTGGCATTTATTAGTTGGCATAAAAGCTGGATGCAAGGAATTATTATATAATATCATGCCAACCTAGGCTTATCAAAATAGAAATAATGTCTCTAAAGTATGCTTTCTGGGCAGAACTTCCTGGAAATGATGAAACAAAAGACCACTCCTTTGGTTTACTAATGCAGAACATCAGAACATCTCCATGGGACGTCATCAACACTTGAGCATCTTTGTTTGTCAAAGATAACACCTTTTGTTTAAGATGCATAGCTGGAAGTAGATGCTTATGTTAAGTGCTTGAATGACTTAACATAAGCATCCAGGTAGGTTAGAAGTTCAGCCATTGGGAAATCTAGTTCTGACCCCCTCCCAGATTCAAATCTCCCGCCTCAAATCTCATTTGCTGAGCCTAGAATAAAAGCAGGCTTCTAAACCCATAGAGACATAGTCCTTTTCCTGAGGTCTGTCACTTCCATTCTGCTGGATTACTAAACAACAAGCTGGATCACATGAGCTGAAGCCCTGCCCTGCTCAGGATCTGCAATCTCTGCCAGCCATTTGCCTGCTGGGTGACCTTGACCTCTGATCCTGGACAAAGCCTCTTGTGCCTGGAGAGACAAGGCCTGCTTCTGCTTTTCCCAGCTGTATCTGGACTTCGCTGCATCCTGAAGAAAACCAGCACGATCCAGTTCCTGCTGCCATAAGCAATGAATAAGACATCTACATCGGGTGAGAGCCAGTAGAATTATAGCATAGGGTTCTCTTAGAATAGGTTTCTTTCTTCCGTTTTCTTTTCTACATCTCTAGATTACCAAAAGGTGTGCTTTGTATACTTTTTCCATGTACCAAGTTGCTGCCCCATTGGGAATCCACTTTGCTTATATTTTGACCTATTTGAAGCATTCTGCGTAGTGCCCCTTCAATTCTGACTCTCTTTAATATTGATTATTAATAAAACCAGAGTCCTTTTCACACTTACCTTGGTAGTGAATTGTGCAGTAAAGCCAGTGCAGTCCAGGGACAGGAGGATCATTCACATTTGCCAGGAGGAAACTTCTCCAAAGCATCCATTACCAGCCTGAAATGCAGACGATCCTCCCCTTCACCAGCCCACACCAATGCATCCAGAGCCAAAAGTTCCACCTCCTTGCTGCCATGATTGGCCACTCAGATGCTGTTGCATGATGGGTGAGTTCCATCACAGACTAACCCGTGATCAAACACCCCTCTTGCGATTCTATGATCGATCGCCACTCCTGGGCATGGGTGTGTGATCGATCACAGCATGGGTGTGCAATCAATCAGCAACAGCAATGCCACTGTGCCTACACAGATGCCGCTTTCCCTGCCCACCAAATGCAGCGAACTGGAAATAGAGCAAATGGTTGCTCCACCAGACGCTTGTGGTAAGCCTGGGGTATAGGTTGGGGTAGGTGTGTAGCACAGTTTCATGTTCCGCACCTCATCCGCAATTAGTACAGTTCTGGTGAGGGCGAGCATACTTCTAGGCTGTAGCAGCCAAGTGGAGGTGCATATGCTTTTCACCAGAGCTGTACTAATTGCATACCAGAGCCCTGAGTGTGAATTGGATTCAGGCCATGTCAACTGTATATGGCTAAGACCTCCAGGCTTCATATCAAGTTGGGACAACATAACTGTCAGACGGCACCCCTGTGCTGAATTGACATCATGGAGTTACTCATCCCATGCTATGAGGTGCTGCCCCAAATGCTTTTTGGGCTGGGAGACAGAGGCATCTGGAGCACAGCTGTTTGCCCACTACATCCCTCCAATCTACCCTTTGTTAGCCATAATCTTACATGTAGGTAGAGGCATAGTTTGCATTATGTAGGAATCCTATCTTGTGTTCTTTGCCAAGGGACCATCTTAAATTAGACATGTGAAAATTTTGTAGGAACACTTCCATTTTCACCTGAGAAATATGAGAAGGGAAGGATGCGTTATGGGGGTGTGCACAAATGCAATTTTAGACATTCAACTCATAACAAACTGAATATTCAAAGATCCAAATTTGTATGAATAAAGAAAAATGAATGTCTGTACATTGGAAAAATTAATGTCTGGATATTCTATTCATTTGAATATTTGATATATATGAAATTATACTAATCTTGTACGCATCTGTATGCATCTGTATGCATCCCATTTTCATCCCGTATGCATCCTGTTTTCATCCTGTATGGATGCACGCACAAGATGCTTACAAATAACTCAAAATATCTGTATTCATACAAATACTAAAGTACGAATGTCTGGACGTTCAATTGGTATATGAATGTCTGAACTCGTACAAATTCATACAAATAATGAATATTTCAAATATTCATGCACACCCCTAATGTGCTATGTTGAGCTTGCTCATCCGTAGATCTTATTTCAAGCAGACTTTAGGCATGGGTTGTTTGCCTTGGTCTGAGCAGCATCACTTTCTTCGGCTCAGCATTTTGGAGCAAAGCAGTATTGGGTCATTGGGTGGGACTCTTTCCCCAGTGCCATCTGTGGGAGTGAGGGAATTAGGCCTGGTGATTTCAGCTCCCAAAGGAAAAAAGAGCTGGAAATGTCTCCCCCCACCAGGGCTCCACAGGCTCCTGTAAATCTGCTTCCTGACAAAATGACGAGCGCTCTGGGTATTTCGGGCTGTTTTATGATGCAGCAGAAAGCCTGCAGCCAGGGAGAGGTTTGAAACTCTCAGCCAGGCCATGGTGTTTATAAATCACAAGGGAAAGGCAAAATCAGGAAGATTCATATCAAGCTGATTTGCTCTGTGATTCCATCAGGGATGGACTATGGAGCTCATAACCAAGGCCTAACTAAGCAAATTAATTGGGTACAGTGGCGGTGTGGTGGTGGTGGTAAGAGGAACTCATCAGTGCTAGTTTAGCATAGTTAGAATGCACATCCGTCCTCAAAACTGATCTGAAGAGAAGAGCATAACAAGCCAGTTTGGTCTAATGGTTAAGGAGCCAAACTCTTATCTGAGAGTATTGGGTTTGATTCCTCACTCCTCCATGAAGCCGGCTGGAGTGACTTTGGGCTAGTCACAACTCTCTTCTGAGCTCTTACAGCCCCACCTACCACACAGGGTGTTCTGTTGTGGGGAGAATAGAAAGCTTTTTCAGACACTTGGAGTCCCCTTAAATGGGTAAGAAAAGCAAGGTAGAAAAGCCAACTCTTCTCCTTCTTCTCTTGACTTAACTCTTCTTCTTCTTCAACAGCAGCCTGGGTGGAAGTGAATGACAACCTCATGAGGAGGGGAAAGGTTGCACTTGGGAAACTCGCCTTCCTTTGGGCATTCTAGGAGTAGGTGCAGTCACGGCATCATCTGAAACTGTGGAGAACTCCCACTAATTTGAGTAGATAGACTGACTAGTTACTTTTGGGCAGATAAAATTGCCCGATTGGGGTGTGAAGGACAGGGCCTGTGCACCTTTAATAACTGCATTGGAGAGGTGTTGCCTGCATGATGAGATACATCTGTTGAATTTCCCTCTGTTTTTTAACCTATTCAAGGTGTGAGCCCCCTGCCCTCATTTCTGTCTGTCTGCACTAGAAACATTCATTTTGCTCATGAATGGCCCCAGGTTTATTCTATGGCACCTCCATGTTAGGCTAGGCTAGAAAAAGCTCCTAACTGAGACCATGAAGACCTGCTGCCAACTACTGCAAAATGTATCAGCCCTTAGCTTGCCAGTGTGGACTCACCAAAAAATTTAGGTACAAGGCCCATGAACATAACCACGTTAGTTAAAATGGCTCATTCTAGAGGGCATTCAACATGGATTGAGAGCATATTAAAAGTGTATTCAGGTTGGATTTGACATGTTCAGAGTGGATTTGTTACAGGATATGTATCTTAGATATGTATCAGATATGTATTCATTTGTATCCAGTATGTATTCATTCATATCAGTACGTATTTGTTCATATCCAATACATATCCACACAGCACCCGCCTCACTTCCGTGCTCTGAGGGCCCTTCCCCAGCCCACTATGATTGGCTCCACCAGAGCCGAGCATGGCAAGCCGGGGGACTCCGCTGTCATGGCTCGCCCTCGCCCCAGAAGTGGTGGATCACCGCTTCTGGAACCAGGGGGAACTTCTCCGAAGCCCTCCCTAGCCCCCCCCATGGAAAAGTGTGAGCTATCCCCTCCCCGATTCTGGCCACGGGGTCCCAGGAGGCTGCACGCCTCCTGACTGGCCAGGGCTGTTTCTGGCAGAGCTGGTCATCAGGAGGCTCTCTGAGCAAGTGTGCTGCCCTGGCCGCCCCTATCTGTCTCTAATGGGTACCACTGTGCAGACACGGTCTACCCATTCCATTCTTAATGGGTGCCGCTGTGTGGACGCAGTTTCCCACAGGTGTGCTTAATGGGTGTTACTGTGTGGATGCTCCGCACTAAAAGCAGCTTAAAAAGGTGCCGCTGTGCAGCTCCGTGCTTCCATGTGTGTCCTTAATGGGTGTTTAAGGGCATGTGTGGAAGCACCCTCAAGCTCCTTGTTGCACTAACATATTGTGACTGGGATACATGAGAGATTGCCTGCATCCATATAAGTTTGCCAGGACTGAGGATCATTCATGGAGTCACTGCTTACAGATCTGCTGGCAATATGATGCCTCAGCTTTTGCCATCAGCAGCTGGCATGCAAATTTTTGTCATATGCAAATTCCATGTTTCTACAAGCAATGTTCAACTTTTGTCAGACAGGGACAGGGTTCCTTTCTCTGCACTTACAGCCCTTTAATCTGGGTCAGTCTGGCCCAATGATCTGCATTGCAGGGAGGTATGGATAGGATCAATATCACCTGCACTGATGGCACAGATCCAGATGAGTTCACACCACAGCTGCAAGCTTATGTGAGCTTCACAGCTGCTGAAACATAGGAGGCAGCCTTCTGCATGCCACCAGTGCTCCAGATCAGTGTCCTGGTCTCAATTAAACTGTGCTACCAAAGGTCCGGATTAAGGCCACCCTTAATCTGGTTAGGTTTTATCTAATGTAGATGCATGCAAGACCAGCAAAGGATGGGGACTTCTTGATCCACATTAATGTGTAGATATGGAACCCAGCCCCAGAATGTGTAATACACAGACCCTTAATCTGGATTATGCACCAGTGCAGAAAGGGTCACCGTTTGCATAGTTTACATTGGCTGGCAAACACTGCATTGGGTTAACACAGTTAAGATCAAATGGCAACACGTAAAGGTAAGGGTGAAAGATCTGGGTAGCAATGACAAACTTCATTTCTTCCATCCCAACTCAGCATTATCTTTTTTATCTTAAGCCAATGCCAGTTACAATGCAACTCAGAAATTGGGCAAGACCTTTAAATCAAGAAGTTAAACCATGTACTGAAGTGCAGGTGGATGGAATTTATAAACATGAAAATACTTTTTTTAAAAAAAAATCCAGTTACTGTGTCCCCTTGACAGTCAACATTAGTTGGCTAAAATGTTATTGCTGGTTTGCATATAGATACCTTAAAGGTAACAACAATTTGCCAATCTCACACTGTCAATGTGGGAAATACTTGACCCAGTTTCATGGCTCATTAGCAAGTCAAGTTCCTTGTGAGAATCAGGTTCCTGGATTCTGATCCTAAACCTTGATTATTTTCAGGGCCTTGCTCAATTCCCTTGCATTTCTTTATGTGCCTTTCCCACCTTCATCTGTCCTTGCCAGCCCTTATGAAACCAGGGCAGGCTATTATTGATAGCAGTAATGCCCACTGGTATTGTGCTGGCAGTGGAGAACTGGCTTGCCTACTGGAGTGAGGGTTACCTTGCATCAGAAGGATTATTGTTGACTTAAGTCATGGGCCTTGGACCTATTCTCACTTAGCCTAGCTAATCTTGTTCGGCTGTTGGATAAGTGAGAAAGGACCTGCTAGCATTCTGTCTGGCTGCAGTCAGATCAGATCATTGTTCAATCCAGCAGTTAGCTTTCACTATGATGGGCAAGGCCACTACAGGACAGAGGAGATGTTAGTTGGGGAAAAAGAGAAAGGTTAGCTGGGTTCTTATCTTATAGGAGTGGAAAGCTGCTCTGCACAGAATGGCAACAACTATAGATTCTCTGGGTTAACAATTATTTGTGTTGGACACTGTCCTCTCATTCATTCCTTTTTCCCTGCACTTTTCTTGTTGTGTCAGGATATATGGTAGAGAATAGGTACTTCTGGACACAGCCTCCGCCTGAGCTTCAAGGGTCAGCACAGAGTCCACGAGCACTCCCAGGTTTTGCACCTGTCCCCTCCAGGACATTACAACCCCCTCAAGGATTGGATGCCTCCCAACTTCATGGACACGAGACCTAGTGACACACAGAATCTTTGTCTTATCTGGTTTCAGATGCAATTTATTGGCCCCATCCAGCCCATTAACACCTCCAGACACCTGTCAAGCACTTCAATCACCTCTCCTAATTCGGATGGCACAGAGAGGTAGAGCTGGGTGTCATCTGCATATTGATGGGACCTCACTCCAAATCTCCTGATAACCTCCCCCAGCTCTAATAGGAAGCCTAAGTGTGGGGAGGGTGTCCTGGAAGCCAAATTTAGGTTTTAGGATAGAAGACTGAAGGCCAGGATCTCCAAGTTGCATTCTCAGAAATGCTACTTTTTCCACACATGGAACTAGGTGAACTAGGGGAGATCAAGTATCTGCTGAAGTTTCGACTGAAACTTCGACAGATACCTGAATATCTGATTCATGGACGAATAGGACCTATTCAATCTGGACATGAATCTACAAATTCATACATTTTCATATGAATTCTGAATGTCACGAATATTTGTGCACATCCCTACTTCACTCACCTCATGATTATAGAGTAAAACCAGAGCCTCAACAGAACCATCAGTCATGTCAAACAAATGCACCAAAGCCATCCAGAATCCACAAGGTTCTTCACAAGAACTCAACAGGTTCTTCCCCCCTGCAGTGAAGAGCAGCTAGCACAAGCCCAAACTTCACCAGGATATGATCTATCCATGACAACTCACTAGAAGTTCACCTACCAATAGATCATTACCCAGGGAAAGATCAGAGTATGTTCTACAACATGGGTTGGGCTGAGAGCATATTGAGAAACCTCCATATTTGCCATGGAGGTCATAAAGTCCTTAGCTGGCCTGCAAGAGGCATTCTCGGCATGGGAATTGGTCCTTCCACATCAGCTTGCAGGGAGCTTCCAACACCACATCTGAGACAGCTTCCACCAATTCAGACAAGAAAGTTGCTGGGCAGCAGGATGAAATCCATCCATCCATCCATCCATCCATCCATCCATCCATCCATCCATCCATCCATCCATCCATCCATCCTGCCACATAAATTTAAATTTTAATGGTGAATACTGATGACTCAAAACAACAATGGATCCTATTTTTTATTAAAAGATCGTAATTTCTTATCTCCTAATCAATTATCATTTAAATGAATGATAATTCTTATGTCATTTTGCCCCATAATTTATAATATGAATTTTCTATATTTAACTTTGAAATAATTTTCCAATTCTGTGCAATAGTTAAATGTGATGGCTTCAGTTTTATTTTTACAGGAACTTTACAGGAAATGTTACAAAATAATATGCATACTTCCAATTTTTATAAAATTCTCCTTTAAGAACTGCACTAAAATAAAGATCAAAGAGAATGGTAAAACCTAAGTACAGGGTAAAAAAATTTCTGCTTATATTTGTCCTAATGGTAAAGCAGTAAATAATGCATTTTCTTTATGTCTGATTTTCTTTTTGTTGTTGTTGTTGTTGTCATTTATATTGTGAAGCAAGAAAAGGAAGAATCCTATATTTAGCAAATTTGTTGTCATTGATCAGCCATTAAATAGTGTTTAAGTCTTGCAACCCTATGGACCACAGCATGCCAGGCCCTTTTGGTCCTCTGCTGTCTCCTGGAGTTTGCCTAACTTCATGCTCATTGCTTCCACAGCATTATCTATACTTCTCATCTTTTGTCATCTCCTCCATTTGTCTTCAGTCTTTCCCAGCATCAGGGTCTTTTTCAATGGATCCTGACTTCTCATTACGTGACCAAAGTATTTGCTCTTCAGCCTCAATATGAATCCCTCCGAATCCATCCAAATAACAAATGTTACAAATATTTGTGCATATCCCTACTCTGGCTCCTTTCACACTATCATCTATTTTGTAGAATTGGAAGGCTTGCACTAGTACTGTGTGCCTCTCATTGCCAAAGTAGCAGTGTGAAAAACTGCACAGCTTAATGCATGCCATCTCTTACCCCAGAGGTGAGTAGGGATATGCACAGATTTTTTTTTGTATTCGATCTGAAATAAATTGAATGTTTGAAAATCTGTATTCGTACAAATAGATCACATCTGAATGTGGTGAAATTCTGTCCAATATGGATCTATTTGTACGTATTTGTACGAACATTTGATACGTATATGATACGAATAGATGCGTATCTGTTCATATCAGATATGTATCAGATATGTATCCAATATGAACAGTTACGTATCTGATACAAATAGATATGTATCTGATACGTTTCTCCATCTTAACGAATGTCCAAACTATTCGTATGAATGTCCAGAAATATTCATATTCGTTCAAATGTTAGCATACAAATATCATAACATTCTATTCAAGTTTGAATGTCCAAATTTGGTTTAATTTAGCTGACTTTCAAATGTTACAAATATTTGTGCACATCCCTAGAAGTGAGGTATGCACAAGCTATATGCCAATTGTGGCTCATACTGGCAGGATAAGTATCAATGTGATTTGTTTATATATGTTTGTTTTTCCTTAGCCCTGGAAAAACAGGTGAGCTGGCTAGTGCATAAAAATAACAGTAATATTCCTCTAGCAAGGGTATTCTGAAACCGCAGCACTGTAACAGAAAAACTCCATGCAATCACACTATAATTGACAGTTATGGTGGAGCTTTGAACAAAGGTTCCCCTGGAGATCTTAAAGTCTATGTCAACAGGTAGAAGAAAACCTGGTCTTCAGATGTGTCCAAGATATGGCTTGGGATAAGAGCATCTGTTGTTCAAACCTTGCTGCATTCTACTCCCCCCCACACACACACAAAAAAAAGAAGAGCGGGAGGAGAAGGGTTCACATCCTCCAGTCCATCTGGACAGGTGAATTGGCCATCATTGCTACATAGTCCAAACCAACTGACCTGGCCTTTCATTTAGTTGTCCAGCATGCTTGGGGTCTGGAACAGCTGCTAGAGGATTTGCGCCATTATTAGTCCACCGCCTCCCAAGCAGATCTGCCGTGCATGAACCATTGGCAAAGCATTCTTGAATGTTGCAGCACTAATCACAACCCATGGGGATTTCCTGAATTCTCCCAGCTGCCAGAATCCACGGGTGTGAGCTCAGAATGCCTCTTGGGTTACTTTAATGAGGGTGTTCCTCTGGACAGAATAGCCAAGGCTGGTCATTTCTATCACATCACACAGTCCACCCCCAAAGTCCCCAGAGTTCTTTCAAAATTATAAACATTGCATTAGTCCCAAACATAAAATAATAACTCTAGGGATGGAGGGGCGTTGCTGAGAAACTCACTGGAAAGAGTGAGTCCTCATTGTGCAGACTCAAAGCAAAGCAAGCAAAGCATCTTTGAACAAATTTCCTTAGGGACAGCAGGAAATTAAGAAAGATAAATTTAGTTTGGTCAATTTGCTGGTGCATTTGTCAAAGCATCATTTTTCTTCTTTAAAAATGTGTGTATTTTTTAAAAAATAAGTCATAATGCAAATAATAATACAAATTCATAGGCTATGATCACATCTTATATTTTAAGATGCGTGCATTTTCACTAGTTTATCTGCTGAAACAGATAAATAGTGTGCTCTTAAAGTGAAAGCTAACTCCTAGAGCCTGTAGCATGGACCCAGCCCAGCTGCACTTTCATATTGTGCCATGTGACATTATCTGAATTTCATGAATTTGAGCAGGAAAGGAGGAAAACATCAAACAGATGAAAGTCTAAACAAACAGAATAAAAGTTTTCATGAAAAAATGTGAATTAAACATAAATCTGATTCTTTTTTACTTTCATTTGCCAAGCAGCAGCAGCACAAAAAAATGTTTTAAAATTAAAAAAGTTATAAAAACCTGCAGGAGAGTTAACTGTCATGAAACCTGAAGGGGCTAAGACTAAAATCAAAATAAAGTCTCTGGTTCTTTCCTCAAATACTGGATTCTAAAGATCTCCTAAAAATTATATTTGGGAGAGCAAAATGAATAAACAATATAAGGGACACAGAGAGAAAACAAAAATCTGAGTAAGACATAACAGCTTCAACCAAAACATATTTCCAGTGGTACACATTAGTTTAGAAGATTTTGGCAAATATCACTAATAACTTAGAGATAGTAGCTTCCACACATTCCTGTTTCCATCCACCACTAATCCAGGCCAGAGAATGCAATTCCAAAGTACACTGGAGGTGGGATCGAAATGCCAGGTGCTACCACCAATAAGCTCCTTTTCAGATTTTTTTAGGGAATTATGCAATAGCGTAACTGATTGCAAAGAGCATATATACAGCTGTGTGCTCTTGCAATCAATTGTTAATCATGGATGGAGCATTTAGCTATGTTGGGAAACCACAGTGTGTACCATAAATTATTAATTGGAGGAAGCAGAGATTTCCACCCCAGAACAATCCTACATACGCAACAGTTAATATACACTTAATAGTCAAGTGAAAATTCTGGATCCACCTGAACATATTAACAAAGACATGCTTTTCCTTGCATAGTAAAAACAGAATCACTTGTGAATAAAGAAGACTCAGGGGGATTTCAAAACTTGCAGAAGCAGAGGATAGGGGTGTAACCAGATATGGTGTTTTCATATCAGTTGTCAAGATATACAAAAGAAGGGCCTGGCACTCAGATGTTCATATATGTAATTATGAAGGTATCTTCATTTGCTTCTACACAAGGGAATGCCTCCCGCGTCTAAAACTTTTGCTGATCACAATCCTAAGAAAGTCAAAATTGGGTATGATAAAAAGGAGTGTGCAAAATCTTGTTTCAAATGCTTTACAAAACATCAAGAACAGCAACATTCCTCTTTCAAGATGACTGAATTTGTCCTTACAGCAATTTGAGCTCATCTTGCTATTGGCCGCCCTTTCCAGACCTTTCCAGAACCTGCAGGGCCAAGGGGCCATTCGTTTTGCGGCTCATTGTGATTTCAGGCCAGCTGGGGGAGAGCCTGGCAAGCCTGAAATCAAATTAGGCCTCAAGGTGACACCAACCAAGGACCCAGAGTTGCAGTACGAGGCACATAATTTAACAACAAGAAATAGAGCTGCTCTTAGCAGCTTCTTCTGTTTATTGGGGTTAATAGCAGAAGACAAGAGGCAGAAGAAATGTTAAAAGTATTTGACTAGATTCACAAAGCACTTTCTCACGGGCTCTCCCTCCTCCCATCAAGGCCTTTACTGATGCATTGTAAGTGAGATAACAATTGCTATGGCTAGGAAGGTCTCCATCAGAAACCTGGATCTTATAGAAATGGGAGCAAGCAAGACCTTGTTTTAGTAAGTCTCCAGGATGAATGGGAAGTAATCCTTACATGGGCGGCCAGGCTGCCACTGAACTGCAACGGGATAGAAATGTAAATATAAATAAAAAAGGTCAGGCAGTAGAGCCAGGCAGGTGAAATGAAGGAGGGCTTACCCTGCTCTACAGCAGGGTTTCCTGGATCTTCCAGATGGTGCATACGGCCCTCATGTAAGTCAGTCTTTTGTGGGCATTTCTAGTTTAGTGCTGCCTTGATTTATACAGTTTCATCCAGACCAATTTTGCTGTTATACAAATTATGACACACACACACAAAAGAGTTCACTGGCAAAACCTGGTAAGAAAAACACTGTCTTCTATCTTTGATGACTTCAGAAGAAGAAGGAGGAGAGTTGTCTTTTCTACCCCACTTTTCTCACCCATTTAAGAGGACTCAAA
>MTQE01001280.1:941637-962053 GCA_014337955.1 Aspidoscelis marmoratus
TGTTTTCTATTCCCTTCCTAATTATTCCCAGCATTGAATTAGCTGTTTTTTGTTTTGTTTTGTTTTTTGCAATTGCTGCCCACTGGGCTGAAACCTTCATTAAGCTGTCCACCAGAACCCTGAGATTCCTTTTCTGGTGTGTTGCAGAAAGCTCAGAGTGAGGGAATGCATCAGCACAGTGACAGGCTGTTTTCTTTTGGCCTTATCTAACTCAGAAAATTCACCTTTGGGATAGATAATGTGGAAACGATATCATAGGTCACTTTGCTGGTGTATTCTCTTGCTCTGGAGGTAGACTGAAGCTGCATTCAACCTTAGGTGTGAACACAGCCTCATTCACAGCAGAAAAAGTGTGCATGTATACAAATAGAAAGTAAATTACTGAAAAATTAAAGCATAAGAACAACAACAAAAAATTTTTAAGCAAAAACAAAAATTGCCCTATTGCTAGTTTCAGGTTTAGTTCATAATTGACAAAACATGATTAAAAAGCCAGATAACCAGACTAAGAATAACCTCCTGTGCAAAAACAGTTGATAGTTCAGTACCTTATTTAAAGTAATCCCACCTGCAAAATTTAAGTTTAATGTGTCAAATGATTAGATTAATATATATCAGGGATGTGCACAAATATTCAAACATTCAAAATTTAATTGAATTCATTTGAATTTAGACATTTGAATTTGAATCGAATGCCTTTAAATTTGAATTTAAACATTCGAATGAATTTTGAATTTCAAATCTATTCTTTCAAATTATTCGGAAATTCATATGTGTACGGGTACGTACACGATGTGTACTTGCACATACATATCTTTCCTGAATCCATACGCATTTGTACAGATACATAGGGGATGAAAGCAGGATGCATATGGGATAAATATAGGATGTGAACTAATGTGTATGGATGCATATGTGATGTGTAATAATGTGTACAGTACGTATGAATGTTGTCAACATTCATATCTGTAAATTCAAATCAAAAATTCAACAAAATAGATTTGAATCTATTTGAATCAAATTGAATGTGGATACATTCTAATTTTAAAGATTTGAATTGATCTGAATTTTTGGATATTCGAATCAAATTGAATCCCAAAAATTGCATTCGTGCACACCCCTAATATACACAGTACAAGGCAAATAAGTTCATTCACTTGAAATATGCCCCACAGTTCCCTAGTATTGTTTGTGTGAATGCAGTTTTCATTTCTCTCCAATGTGCACGGCTTCCCTGTAACACCATGAGCTTTTCCATTTCCATGGGCTTCTATTTAGAAAATTCCGCTCCCTCCACTTGCCATTTGTTCACTGCCATTGGAAACCGGAGCTCACAGTGGGTTTGGCAATTAGTGGTAGCAAAGGAAATATAAGGCAAAAACAAGTATTGCTAATAAGTTGACACATTAAACAATGAGTCACACTTCCATAAGGAGCCCAACTTAAGTTATAACCCTAAATAAACAAGCTGTGAGAAACAGTTTACAAAATCTGGATGTGTTACTTATTTAGCTGTTGTGGAGAGCCTACGATCTGAACTCTGAGTCATATTTAAGTATCTTAAAGCACATATGCAGTATGGTGATTTCCGAGAGCTTGAGTACAACCCATGAGTGTATTCCTAAGGACTGCAGTCAAGAGCTAATGTAAGCTTCAACAAAATAGAAGGTTAAACAGGCAGGGAGGAGAGGTTACTCTGAGAGTCAAAACCCAGCAGGAGAGCTGGCTTACAATGAGACAGGACGATTGCTTCAGTTGGCAGATGCAAGGGGTGTGACTCTTCTGCACATGTGGTTTCTCTCTGGTGGATGGGAATTGTGCCTGCCACAGCCTCTTGATGCACTCCCACTCTTAGCCCAAGGGAACAGAACACACCTGTGTTGATATGAGGTTCGACAGCCAGTCTAATCAGGGGTGTTTTTCCACTGTCAGAAAGTATCAATTTTTGCACCCATTAAGGACCCATTTGGGTGTGAGCCGGATGATCCCATTTCCACCACGGCACCCATTTGGGACCCGATTGTTTCGACTGCTGCTGGGGAAATCCAGATCATATGGGTACTTTCTGGCCTTTAATCCGGATTTTCTGTAGACCCCATTAATGGGGTCTACAATGGGGTCTTCAGGCAGAAAATCCGGAATAAAGGGAGCCTGTTTCCATGCTTGTGTGGCAATGGGGTCTAGAAGAGGCTAGTGGGAGGGGCACCCAAGGGCGGGGAGCCCCAAAACCTAAGCTTCAAAGTCATTTCAAAATCACTTTGAAGTCTGTAAAATAACTCTGGAGCATCTTTGAAGTCTATGCTGATCTTCAGAGTGAACTTCGAAGTGACTCCGAAGTGACTATGAAGTCACTTCAAAGTTCACTCCGAAGATCAACAGAGACTTCAGTGGAACTGTTTTGCACAGACTTCGAAGTGACTTCGAAATGACTTCAAAGCCACTTCAGAGATTGCACCCCCTGTCCCCCCAAACACCTGGGGTGACAAGCAGACCCCTCATGGGTAGATCCGGATTTCCAAATGGGTGCTCTAGTGTTTCCATGGCAGGGAGGCTAGCACCCATTACTATTGGGTGCTAGACCACCCATGGAAACGCATTGGGTACTTCCCTTAATCCGGATCTACTAGATCCGGATTAAGGAATGTATCCATTCCTTAGATCCGGATTAAAGGAGCGCAGTGGAAAAGTACCCCAGGTTCTTCTTCACATAAAATCAATAGGAGTTAGAGGATCAGGACAGGTCTAACTCTTCACAAGAATCAAAGTGTCTTGGAATCACTCAAAGTCCATTCCACCCATCATTCACCATTTTGCATTTCAGGTATGGGGCAGAATAGAAATGTAAACAAACAAACAAATAAATGCACTGGTTCTTTACTACTGATTTTTTAAAAATGCAGTTTTCTTTGTTTCTGCTTTTTTTGCAGGAATCATTCTTTGTTATAAGTGACACTACTTAATATTGCTTATATCATTAAAATGTTCTTTTTGTCTGTAGTATCATTAAGTCACAGTCAACTTCTTTTTTAAAGAAAGACCATAATATCAACAGAACAAATCCTATTTTGTCAGCTATCAATAATGACATGAACTCATCCTTGTAGATGATGAAAGCTGCTACTTTCTGTTATTGATTTAAGCTTTTTGAGGATGGATGGATGGACGGATGGATGGATGGATGGATGGATGTTTTGGCTATATATTAAGATGCTTGATAAATCACAAACTAAGACCAATCTGATCAAATATTAATATGAATGAACTTTGTATTTTTACTTAAATTTTGGATTTATTTACATAATCTGTTAACCACTGCTGATTAGCCAAGGTTCCAAATGACTTATGTTATATAGTATGCATTAAAAACTATCAGATATAGTACATAACTATTAAAACAACAGCTTAAAAATATCATGGAGTAGTGGAATAAATAGAGCACTTTAGGTTCTGCCTTCTTACTCCCTGGACTTGTGAATGACTCCTTAATGAACATTTAATCCAAATTCAAATGTCTGAATTCAGCTGAATTTAAAATGTTACGAATATTTGTGCACATCCCTAAGTTTCTCCCGTGCCAAGCATGGATAAATGTGGAGTGGGAATGAGCCAGTCCATCTTGAGTCTGCATTTTAAGGTAACAGGTGCGAATGATCTGAAATCATTTTCAGTGCTCATTTCCTGAGCATTTGGAATATCCTAGCTGTGTCGGAACTTGGCCACAGGAATTTATTTGGTAAGATGTTACTGGTGCTACTAAGGGGAGTTCCTGTTGACTAATGTCTTCCCCTACAACCTCTAAGGACCTTTTCATATTTATTTGATATGGACGAACTTGCATGCTTTGAGATGCTCTGTATGCATGCCATCCCAAACCACAGCTTGACTGGGAGTGTCTACTATGCTCCGGGTCAGCTCCTGCACTCCTACACCACTTTCTGGTGCAAATGCTACATAGGATGGAACAGTTACACATGGCATCACAATCACCACAGCCGCCGCCAGCTGTGTGGCAGAAGTTGGCCATTGCTATGGAAATCCCAGAGTGTCCTCACCACAACGGTTTGGTAGAGAAATTGGGAACAGTGCTAGCACTTGAGAAGTGAATCCTGGCCGCTATCCCTGAATTTAATTTCAGTGGAATCCCACTGAAGTTAATGTGGAAAGACCTTTAGACATGAAGAAAAACATCACCAGGTTCTGAAAAACAGTTTCAATGGCTAAGAACAATGCATAGTATTCCACCTGACCTATTTTGCCCCAATGCCTGTAGTAACTTCTACTAACTTGAGATGTCCACAAATATACAATGACGTTCAAAATTTGGTCAAATTTCTTCGAATTTTGACATTTGAGTTTGAATCAAATGTCTATAAATTCAAATTTAAACATTCAAAGGAATTTCAAATTTTCAAATCTATTTGTTCGAATTATTCGGACATTCGTGTATGAGTTAGTACACGATGTGTACTTGAAGATCCGTACCTTTCCCGCATCCGTACGCATTTGTATGGGACAAAAACGGGTTGCATATGGGATAATTACAGGATGCACACAGATGTGTACAGATGAGGATGGATGTGTACAGATGTGGGGAAGATGCGTAAGTGCCAACTGAATCTGGTTAAATTTGAATTTAAAAGATTCGAATTGAACCGGATTTTCAGGTATTCAATTCGATTCGAATAGAATGTCAAAAAAATATTTGTGCACATCCCTACCACCTAGGTAGCAGAACATCACAGGTTCAATTCCTGGCATCTCCTCAGAACAAGGTTTCGGCCAACCGCTTGAATGTCTTTGCCAAGAAAAGTGCCCAGATGTACCCAAGTAGGCATCAAGAGTCAAGCTTAGCTCCAGGAGGGGGCATCTTACATTCACTTACACTTGGCTTACTAGGCAATGCTTCAGTGTGCTTAGCGGATCTCTCTCCCTCTCCCTTATAGCTTTTCAAACAATCCAAGACCAGAGTCCTACTCCCTTCTATAACTGCAGCTTGACTGCCAGTCAGCGAGTTGCATACTGGGTGGCAAACAACACTATAAAACAGGAAGACATAAAGACATCTGTGCACTTATATAACAGTGCTTAAACCTCCTTGTGGTTACAGGTCACACCCATCTTGCTCTCATCCAGTGGTGCAATGTCATTGTTGTCAGCATCACACCCTTTACCCAAGAACTTTGCAACTACCAGGAATCACCGTATAAGAATCTTACTCTATGTCAGATAAGATTGTTTGTCCATTGTTGCCAGCTAGGTTTGCCATTTCAGGGTTTCTGGCAGGACAATTTCCCTAGACCAACTAATGCGAGGAGACACTCCTACATGTGCCTTGCTTCTGAGCTTTTATCCTCCCACTGGATTGTTACTGCCTCTTGAACATTGTATAGTTATCTATGAGCTTCTTTACAGCAGGGGCCTTTCTGCACTTCCCGTCACATCCTGTCCAGGAGATGGGAATAATGTGCTCCCACTGGCCTACACTAGCATTCGCAGATGCATGTCCGGGTGCTGCCCTCTTCGTCCCAGTGGCCAGCATGACTGCATATGCACCAGTGCCAGCACTGCGACAAGGGTGATGCCTTGCACATGTGTGCTATTGTCCCAGGTCACCTGATGTGCCAACACTCTTGTGCAGCACCTTGGATGACCCCTGGGACTGGAGGAGGCGTGAATGCTCTTTCTGCTAGCCAGGATGCTGGTGTAGCTTCTGGGATAGTAGGAGATGTTTCTGGTGTGGAAGGGCTTCCTGCAAGTGCAGATGGTGCCTCCCAGAAGCTATCCCAACACGGGCCAAGCGCAAAAGGGCCTCAGGTTTCCCATCTCATGCTTTCTAGATATCTTGAAATACAACTTTCATGAAGTCCAACTCTAAAAACAACCATAGGTTTTTGGAGAGTAGAGCAGAAATAGGGCATAAATGTTATTGAGTGGAGTGGAATAATTGTCATTGTGCCATGCTCCTAACATAGCTGCATGTGGGGGGAACCCTATTTGTCAAGAGCCCTGGCACTTAGATGTATGCATTCCAGGAATCCCAGCAGTCATGTAACATGATGGGAAACCTGGCACTTGGATGGTGTGATGAGCAAACCAACACTTGTGGTAAATGGGGACCCTCCCATACGTGTAGGCAGCAGAAAACCCCTCTGCCATATAGGGTTAAAACCACATATTCATACGTCCTACCAAATGTAAAATACTTCTTAGCTGCAAACTGTTCAATTTCCATTTGATTCTCAAAGCACATAGCTTTGAGATGCAGTCTAAAATCATTGTGCCCATCCCCCCCCCGGAAGCCCCCAAAGCCCAATGGCATCTTCCTCTTTCTCACCGTATTCTCACAGAAGCCCAATGAGGAAGGTTACACTGAAAAGTAGGGACTCACTCAAAGTCATCCTGCAAATTTTGTGGTTGAGTGAACATTCAGACCCTGGCTTCCCAGGTTGCAATCTGGCAAAATTAACTGGTTTAATCCGTTGAGGCTCTGGTCTCACTTTGGAATCGTGATGTGAGCACAGCTATTGACTCAATTGCTCTCAAGTACCCTTGGACACCCTGGTTTAGTGTGGAACTGCATGCGATGAAATGGGAGGGTCAACAAGAAGAGCTCAAATGGAGAATATCCCAGCGCAATCTGACCAAACACTGGAGAGAGCACATTATCATGCCTATCATGTGCCGCCCTCAAGTGGTCATCCAGCAGAGGCATTCCAAGTGGGTAAAGGGCTCTTGTCACCAAGCCATGAGGATATGTTCACTCCACCTTTGGAATCTTACTTTGATAAATTTGGAAGGCACCTTCGGAACAAATTTGCTCAGATGCATATGGAATTGGACTCTGCAGTTGGAAGTGGTTTAGTGGAAGTATCCAGAACATCATTTTGTTGGGAAAGTTTCGATTGTTGCAGTCTAAGGAAAAGGACAAACTGCTTGCAGGGGGTTGACCCATTATTGTTGTTCTTGAATCTTGCCCTTCTTGCTTGCAAAAATGAACAATTTGATCAGTCATTCATGTTTTGCTTTGTTTTTTTTACCATGAAAAGGGCTTCATTCAATTGAAAAAATGGTATAATGAATGTAAAAACTGGATTTTACTTTTTAAAATAATTTTTAAGAAGAAGAAGAGTTAGTTTTTCTACCGTGTTTTTCTCACCCATTTAAGGGGAATCAAAGCAACTGACAAAGCTTTTCTATTCTTCTCCCCACAACACAACACCCTGCGAGGTAGGTGGGGCTGTGAGAACACAGAAGAGAGCTGTGACTAGCCCTAGGTCTCCCAGCTGGCTTCATGGGGGAGGGTGGAATTGAACCCGGCATTCCCAGATAAGAGTCTGGCCCCCTAACCACTAGACCAAACTGGCTATGTACTATAAATCATTTTATAGTATAAACATAAAACATCAAAGTTAGGGTTCCTAAAAAGAAACTCCCATACTGTAGGTCTGCCACCCCTGCTTAGATGGCAAACCTCAGCAGAGGAGGCATTCCAGAGCATGTTGACCCTTCTAATCTCTCTAGGCAGAACAAGTACCATGCCTGTGGGGGCGACTTCCATGCTCGGACGGCAAACCTCAACATAGGAAGTGCTCAGGGGCATACAACCTTTCTAATCTTTCTGGGGCATAAGCAGGTGCCGTGCTGAAGGACAGGGTTTACGCAAGCTGTTCACGGGGACACCGTGCACCAGCTCAGCCAGCATCTGAATGCTTTCCCTTTCTAACCAATGATCTATCCAGTTTTACCCATAACAATGTATCCTATGCAAAAAGATACAAGCTATTGTGAAACCTAGTAAAGCACAGCAATCTTCAACAATCCACCTCCACTCTCGCCTCCGCGCCATTCATTACAACACCATATATATAAACAGTATATTAATACATTTTGTTCACTTCCACCATTCTTCTGAGTCTTCTTTTAAATTACTTCTCCAGTGATGCACCCTTTTAGCTCTCCTTACTTTATTAAGTTACCATCTTACACATTCGTCAAATCCAGCAATTAACAATCCATTTTCTACTTCTTTGCAGAAAGTCAATAACAGGTTTTCAGTCTTTTACAAACTTATTGACAGTTCTATTCTTGATTAAGTTTGTCAATTTGTCCATCTCCACTAAGTCAATTAGTTTAATCAACCAATTCTCCACCAAAGGAATTTTCCCCCTTCCACATTTTTGTGCATAGTCAGGACACCATATCCACGGGGGATACACTCCAGGCCCTATTGCCGATAACATACAATTATGGATAATAGCAAATGCTGGGAAATGCACTCCAATTCCCATAATTCCAGTGAAATTCTGTGGGATTGCATAGGAATCATGGGGATTCTCACTCCATTTCTCATAATTCAGGCATTATGGGAAATTGCACACCATTTTGGGCCATTTCCCGCCTGTTCCAGGCCTCAGAAGTAAGGGTGTGCACAAATGCTTTTTTGACATTTGATTTGTAATGAATGAAATCTTTGAAAATCCATAGTTGTATGAAATTCTATTCGATACGAATCTATTCATAGGTATTCGTATGGATATTCAATACGTATCTGATACAAATGAATACGTGTCCAATACCTGTCTGTAACATATCTGCACTCTGAACACGTCAAATCTGACCTGAATCCACTTTTAATCCACTGTCAACCCATGCCAAATGCAATCTGGATCCATTGCAGATTTGACTGGCACTCCATTTTTCCACCCACCCCCCAATCCAACGAATGTCCAAACTTTTTGTATGAATGACCAGAAACATTTGTATTCGTACAAATGTTAGCATATGAATATCGTAATTCATCCAAATTTGTACGAATAACGAATGTTACAAATATTCATGCACATCCCTACTTGGAAGAGCTAAAGGTAGGCCTAATGGCGCCCATGGGGGTGGGCTGATTACTGCGGGAAACTGAAACCACGGTGGCCGGATCAGTCACTGTACAAAATTCTTGCTGCTGTTACCGTATATTAACCCTATCCAGGTTTTCTCCACTTATACACAGTAAAATCATTTCAGGCTTGTATGAGATATTCATTTTAAGATGTTTTGCATGACTGCATGGATTTTTTGTGCTTTCTTACATGTCCACCTCATGTGATAAAGTATACCTTCTTTTAATTTATATTTCCAGCACTTATTAGATGCATGCATGATATAGTTTGTGGGGAGTCATCTTATATATATTTTCCCTTAAAGCACTACATACACAAAAAAATTCAAGTCTTTAATCTATTGATCCACACTGTTTTTTTCAATTAAATGATTCAACAAAGCAATATTAAATAACTACCAATTAGTGGTTAATATTCCCTTTGGGGGCAAGATGGTGGGGAAGCTGGTGGTTACCTGACTGCAGATATGCTTGGATGAAAAAACTACCAATACTCATTTCAATCTGGGAGTCTTGTAAAGAAACTGCCTTGGTCACCTTTATTATGTTGGTTCCCCTTGATCTCTCAATGGATTTTGACACCACCAGTCATGGTATCTTGCTGGAATGAGTTTGAGTGCTGAGACTAGGAGGCACTGTTTTATAGTGGCAATCATTCCTATCTCTGTGGTTCTAGAAAGTAGCAATGGGGGACTATTTCTAGTAGGTTCCAGAAAGTAGCAGTAGGAACTTTTGTTCAATGCTCTGGGAGCTCTTTTATCAAGTTCCCCAGGATTCAGCTATGTCTTCTATGCTCTTTAATATCAATATGAAACCACCAAGTCAGGGGAGGCAATTCAGGTGCTTGATCATTACCCTGAGTAATGGGCTGGATGTGAACCAATAAATTTAAACTGAATTGAGACAAGATGGAGATACTATGTGTTAAAAGGTGCTAAGTCCAGGAAGTAAAGAGGCAGCCAATTTCTGGGCATGTTTTCTCCCAGAAAGGAAAGGTATGTGACTTGGGGGGGGTGGGGAGGTGCTTCTGGATTTGTCACTGCCATTTGAGATCCATGTGACGGTGACATCCAGGGGTGCCTATCCCCATCTCTTATTGGTTCACTATCTCCAGCCTTTCCTGGATAGGGATAATTTGGACGCAGTGATCCACGCTCTCGTAGCCTCCAGATTAGAGTGCTGTACTATGTCTTATATGGGGCTACCTTTGAAAACAGTCTGGAAGCTGGAATTAGTGCAGAATGCAGCAGCTTGACTACTGATGAGAGACTCTGGCTGGAAACACATCAAAGGTCTGCACCCTGGTTGCTTTTTTGCTACTGAGCTCAGTTCAAGGTATTTATGCTAACATATAATGCCCTAAACTGCTTAGACCCTGGTTATCTGAAGGGGCCCCTTCTATAGATCTGCCTGGGTATAGAGATCTCAAGGAGAGGCCCTTCTTGTATTTCCTTTTCTCTCAGAGGTGCCAAGGGCAAGAACAGACAAGAGGGCCCCTGCTGGGGCCCCTAAAATCTAGAATAGCCTCCCTCTTGAGGTATGCCAAGTGCCTACAACATTATATGGTTTTGCATTTACCTCTTCACCCTTCCTCTGTTGTGCTGCCAGGGAGGTTGGGAGGAAGGAAGGGTTCTATTTTATAGATGTTCAAAGAATATTTTATGTATTTTATCAATTTGTTGTTGTAATCCACCCTGGCACCACTGAAATTAATAAATATTTGGTTCGCAGTTGTTTTAGAGAAGCAGCATAGCTACCCTGGATTTGGTTCTGAACAAATCCATTTTCCTATGGCTCTGTAAGTGTGGTTTTAATTAGGGATGTTCACAATTTTTTTTTTTTTTTTTGGCATATGAAAATCCATATTCGTACGAATAGAAGACATTCAAATGTGGTAAAATTCTATTTGATACAATTCATACGTATTTGTATGAACATTCGATACATATTCGATATGTATCAGATACAAATGAATACATATCTGATACGAACAGATACGTATCGGCTACGAATAAATATGTATCTGATATGTTTCCCCAATTTAATGAATGTCTGAACTATCTGTACATATTCATTCAAATGTTAGCATACAAATATCATAACATTCTATTAGAGTTCGAATGTCCGAATTTGGCCAAATTTTGAATGTTATCGATATTTGTGCACATCCCTAGCCTTAATTCATGGTGTATGGATTGCAAGGAAGATGGTTGTAACTGAAAAAATATTTTATTTCACAGTTTTTTTCTTTCTTTTATGCCTTCCTAAGGTGGTTAATGTCCTTTGAGAAGAACTAGAGAAGACTTTAGTAGGCTGGAGACATTTTCTCACCCTCATTTCTCATCCATGCTTTAACAAACCCTTTCCCCCAGCTATCTTCATGTTGGTTGCGTGGACTGGCCAAGCAGATTGCTGCCCAGCCTCTGTTTTGCCAAAGATAGCAAGTTCCTGTTGCTTCTGAACCCAATTTAGTTTAAACATTGTGCATATGGTTGTGAGCATATGGAACCGAAATAGTGCTTTCAGTACACTGAGTATATATATGAGCTCACCAGTCCTTTCCCCGATAAAGAGCTGGATGGCACTCAAAACATATTGATCCTTAAGTGATGCAACAGCGTTAGTGTTTTACGCCCAAATCTCAGTAGATCCGTCTTACAGCTTATAGAAAAATAAAACGACAGGATGTAAACAAGTAAGATGTAAAAGTAGAAACATGACGCCTATTCGCATTTAGGCCTCTGGCTTACAATTAGGACAGCCCTGGGACAGAGCATTTGCTCTGTGTGCTGAGCGGTTCCGTCTGGAACTGTTCTGTCCTGTCCCAGGGCTGGCCTAATAGCGGCCAGAGTGTGGAGCATGAAATCATGCTCCACACCCAGCCCAAGATGTTCCTGGACATCCCAGAACTGTCTGGCAGGGAGAGCATTCACACTCTCAGACAGAGTGTGACAGCTCTGGAGTTCTGCCTCGGGCTGCTGCCATTGGGCCGCAGCGCACACCTGCACAGAATGCTGCAATTTGATCCTGACAAGCCCCACCCCCCGGGGCCTACCCAGTGTGAACCAGGTGTCCGAACAGGTAGGTCGTGCACGGGGAGCTGGGGGCGGCGTGGACCCCTGGGTGAGGGTGGGCACCCAGGAGGACCCCAGGGCTGCCGCTGGGCCAATTTGGGTAGCGGCAGACTGTGGGACGGGCCGGAAGCAGGCTGCCAGCCAGTGGGTTGATACAGCCCAATGGGTGTCCCAACCCCAAGGCAGGCTTTTCCATCTGGTACACGTGGGGACAGAACGACTGTTTGCACTGTCACCATGTGTGAAAAGGCCTATGTTTAAGGTGAAAAAGGATGTGATGGTTTTGTCTTGGCTCTGCCTTTGAAGTAAACAAACAACAATGAAAAAACAAACTTATTAAAAATAAGAACATAAGAACACGCTGGATCAAGCTGCAGTCCATCTAGTCCTGCATCCTGTCCCATACAGTAGCCCACCAATTGCTCCTCGGCATCTCAAGCAGAAGAAAAGGCAAAACCGTCCCCTTCTCTCAGTTGCATGCAAATGCTCTTTAGAGGCATGCTACCTGCCTCCCTAGCCTGGCATCCATTCAAGCTTGTCCCTATCACCATCATTTTTTAGGATGAAAGTATTTCCACACTGTGCATATGTGTTTGATGCTGAATTATGAAATCCAGACTTCCTTTTCCACTGGCCAATTGGATAAACACCTTAACCAATCCTACTGCTTTATTGACAGGTTTATTTCTAGAAATTCAGGGAAACAAATTCAAATTTGCTTGATCACTCCAGCATCTGCACGTAAAGGAGCCATTTCCGAACCGGAGGTGGCACCTTCCATGTAGGAGGGTACTTATGCATGCGTTTACCCTCACTTTTCCCAGCTCCGGCAAGTCCATCCACACCTGTATGGTACTGGGCAGGTGAGCTGATGCACCATGCAAGCATGCTGGTGTGTCAGGTGATCTGGAACATGAGCACACATGCATGTGTGTGGTGCACCAAGGACTCAAGAGGGAGGCGGCAGGACACATGTCCACAAACGAGGTAAGTCTGGGTACTTTTATCATGTGTCCTTAAAAGCCAGAAAATGTGGTTTTCAGCGATTAAAATATACATTTTAAAAAATTTTCATGTAAAGTTATTAATAGGACTTTGTGTTAACTTGGTTCAATAATGCAGCTATTATTCATTATTAATGCTGTTAGATGAACAATAAAAAAGAAATTGGAAGAGAGCCATGTGACCCTGAAGTCATAACTGCTTTTAAATACATCAGCACAGTCCCTAGCATGTGAGTTTCAGGTACACAGGAAGCGATAGTTTTCCTGATTTAAAGGCTTTGCTGGCAGGCATATTCTTAGCCTAAATGAGTGATGTACTGGGCCGTAGTTCCTAGAGTCATTCTCTAGGTGTGAGAATGTAAGATATTCTCCAGTTAGGTTGGGATGGATCACTATGGGAAAAAACTACTATTGCTATTGAGGCTAAGTCTAGCTGCCTTCAGATGTAAGGGTAAACCACACAACCCTCCCGGCATAGCTTTGGGATGGCCGAACATATCTTTGGCATTCCAAATGCAAGGCTGTTGCAAAGCTATTATGGAAAATCCAGCATTGCATATGAAGTTAGCTTGTCGGGAAAACCAGGAAATGCGTGAAAAGCAAAGCAAGAAAAGGGGCAGGTGGTTGACTGGCTCCCAGTAAGTTAAACCCATACACAGCTCACCAGACTTGCAGGTAAAGCAAATCTAGGTCAGAGTTTCCTGCTTGCTTCTGGTAGGCCACAGCAAGAGGCAATTGCCAGACGCTTTTATATCCTGTGCTGTCTCTTTGCTGCCTGGAGACAGCTTAATTGGTAAAGTGAAAGGAGGATTCTAGTCCTTTGTTCCCTGCAATAAAAAAAATGGGTTGGCTTTATTATTCTCAGCAATCCCCTATTATTTGAGAAGCCTTTAGTTACAAGGTTCATGTACTCGCAATTTGATTTTTTGCACAATGGCTTGAAATCTGCAAGTTTTATATTTGCACAAGATTTTGAGTTTGTAAACAGCTATTAAAAATATCAATAATTGTCAAAACAAAAATATGTTTTACAACCCTCTCCACAGTTGCAGTAGTGCAGAATAAGATGCGTACAGATACATATGTAATGTGTACATATGCATCCACTTACAACTGTCCAAATAATTCATACGAATGATTTGAAAGATTTGCAAATTCGTTCAAATGTTAAATTTGAATTTAGAGACATTCAGTTCGAATCCAAATGCCTGAATTCGATTGAATTCGATCGGATTTCAAATGTTTTGAATATTTATGGACATCCCTAATATAGAGTGCAGCAGCAACAGTGATGTCTATAGAGGAACCAGTCCACCAGATAAGAAGGTCTGAGAAGAAACAAGAAAATACTTCACCAAAATAGAGAATAACGATGAACAGATTGAGGTCCGATGCCACTAAACTGACAGCTATGAAAGAGAAAAAGTTAAAAAAAATGTAGCAATAGTAATTTCATCTTGATACAAGAAAAATCAAAGATGTTTTAGAAATAATGAAGCAGCAAATCACACCAATATCAAAGAAAAATATTTGATAGTTAACCCACATTGCACAATATGGACATAATGAAATGTGTTGACTACTAGTTTTTAAAAATTTATTGGATATACAGACAACAATACTGCATGCTTCTTTCAACCCTACATTTTATAATTTGTGTAATGATCAATGGTTAAATTAATGAAATAAACCTTTATATAATAGTTAAGATGTCATTGTCGTTAATGTTAACAATGGGAGCAGCGTCCGGTCATAGAGTCACGGGAGGGGCATTTGGTCATAGACCCTGATGTGATTGGCTGCAATATGTGCCTGTGCTTGAACACGCCCCTCTCACAGTGGTGTCTGAGCACATCATGGAACAGCCAATCATGGCAGTGAGGAGGTAGAACTTCTGGCTTCAGACACAGTGAAGCGGGCTGGTAAACGGGAGGACCATTTGCACTTCTGGCCGGTAACAGATGCTTTGGGGAAGCTTTCCTTATGACAAGTGTGAATGGTCTACCCTTACCAGAAGTTTACTAGCCCTAGTTTGCGGCAGCCTCATCAGGTAAGTGCGAAAAGGCACAGGGTCTTTTGGGGCATTCTGCAGATGCTCAGAACATCCTGTCAAACAAGTTAACTTTGGAGCACTCAAAAATCTACCTCATTTTTTTCATGCTTTTCTCTACCTTTGTCTTAGAGTCTAGTAATGCCTTCCTTTGATGATGGGTGCTTCTTAGGGATGTGCATGAATACTGTATTCAAAAATTCAAAACTCTGTTTTGAATCCGACGAATGTTGACATTTGAATTCGAATCGGATTTAATAACATTCAAATTTAGACATCTGAACAGATTTTGAATGATTTGAACGTGCAGATACATATGTATTACGTACATATCTGTAAAAATATTATACGTATTTGTGCTTATAATACGGGATGAAAATGGGATGCATGCAAAATGTGCACAGATACGTATAACAGATACAAATATTGTCAATATTTGTATCTTTAAATACAAATCTAACATTCAAACAAATAGATTCAAAAGTTATGGATTCAAATCAGATTTTTTGACATTCGGATTTTAAACATTCGAATTGAATCGAGTGTTTGACATTTGATTTGACTCAAATTCAAATGCAAAAAACCCATTTGTGCACACCCCTAGTGCTTCTCAGTGATTGGTTGGTTGTATACCTGGCTTTACATAGCCCTGGTTGCTTGTAGCAATTATTTCCAGGCTGTGACAGGCTGTATGTGCTCCATAGCTTGAAATGCTATTAGTCATTTGACCATATCAGGTTTCAAATGTAGAAAGGATAAAATCATGTCAAACACACAGAGATCAAATATACAAGAATAAAATCAAAATCTGTATATACGTCAACGTTATTTGTCCCCATCACCCTTACAAAGCATCCCATTCGGCTCAATGATGGATGTCCTAAGTCAGGCAGCCTTAACCAAATACAAAGCTACCCTGTATGTCACCTGGACATTCTTTCCCTGCAAAAGTCACTTTATGATCTGTATTCCAATGAGACTCGTTTTACAAAGGGGGATCCAAGCATGATGTTCTTAATGGAGAATTCAGGGGGCAGGTAAACAAAATGTGAGAAAGATTTTCAACCTCTGGTGCACCTCAGACACACAATCTTTCTTTGTAAGGTGCCGGATGGTATCTGCCTTACTTCACCATGGAGTCAGTTAATTTGAATTGTGCATAAGTAAATTGTTGTCTTAACAGATGGGGGAATTTTATAAACTAGGTATTTTTCAAGTTGGAAAACAGATTTCATTCATGCCAGCCATTTTAATTATTTTACGTTAGAAAGGCTCACAATATCATTTTGTGCTCTGATGTCCCTTACATGCTGTATAAAGCTCTCTTTTGATTACTGGCTGGTGTGCCCCTAACCCATCGCTTCCCACCCAATTCAACCAAAATAAGAGTTGTCCTCAGTGTTATTATTACTGATACGAGGAAAGGTAACCATTTCCAGGCTTCAGGACAGATCACAGTGCATGCAAGGGTAAAATGTCTTGTGTCCTTTTCTCCAGTTCTCCTGATGGAGCACCCTTTAAGCATGTCTCAACACAGCCTAAGAAATACCACAATGTTTTTATACATATTGCATTATTACATTGGAACTTATGTAATGTCTGTAACCTATCAACTGGAAAGAAAATGGTAGTTATAAACCAGAAAAGATCTTCAATAATCCTGAGTTTACTTGGCCACCCGTTTGAGATCCAAAAACTATAGGCTCTATATGTTGTATTCAAATGTGAGAGCCACAAGAGTTCATTGCAGCATCTTTTTTGTTATTGCAATAGCCTCTTGCTGTCTCTGCTAAACAGATGGAATTCTGGGATAATTTTGAATTCTTACCTTGTCCGCCAGCTGCTCATGGGATTGTTACTCTTGCAAAATACCCAAATGCAAGCAAGCTCCCACCCACTTCCTTTGGAAAAAAAAAGTGCTTCCTACATTTGGGAATTTTGCAAGAAGAATGATTTTGCAAAGAAACGCCAGGCAGAGGTACAAGAAGTGACATGGTAGGAAATCTGGCATCCTTACTGGATTTCTCATAATATCACTATTTTTGCACATTGCCTCCATACGTTGGCATTCTATTGCAACTGCCACAGATAATGCTGAGATAATTTTGAGTTTTTACCCACATCTGGAGCCCCCCTGTGGCTGTCTCCAGGGCAATTAGATGTGGGTCCAAAAGCAAAGGCTGACAATTTATTTATTTCCATTTCTATCCCGCCCCATACCCGAAGGTCTCTGGGCGGGTAACAACAAGTCCAATGATCAGAGCAACTTTCTAAAGACAAGGTTGAAAATTTGTGCCCACATTTGGTACCAAAAGCTGAATATCTTTAATTTCCATGTTAAAAATGGGGGGGGGCACAAAACCTTGTTTTCTCGCAATTTCTTGTCATTGAAGCAGGGTAAGGATTCTCCCACACACACACACTTTTTGTAAAAATAGAAAACCTTTTAACTTTCTAATATCGCTGCTTTTCATTCCTAGTGCAAGGAGCTGGTGTCTCTGCTTTGGAATTTCATCGCTCATAGCAGGTGACTTTTTGACTATTCCTAGCTTATTTCAAACACAGTCCTTTTCATGCTCTTCCTTTCCCCTCCCAGGGCATTTGTTTTTTAACTGCATGAAACCTTTCGGAAGTAGATCTGGCTGCCTGAGAGGTTTCCTGCAAGCTCTGGGTCCCATGAGTCTTCCAGCCAGCTTGAACATGCAGCCAACACCCAGAGAACCCAAACACAGGGAGCTCTTCATCCACCCCATGGGCCTCCCTCCCTCTAATAATTACTTCAGCACACACCTTGGGTCTTAAGTACATGCTAAGAAACAGATCAGCATGAGAGATCTCCTTATGGCTCAGCTGGGAATCATTGTTATCAGCGGCTCCCGCTTTCTCAGTCAATGATGATTTACTTTGATCTGCTCTATTGGTTTTATTGAGTGAAGGCAGTAATACCTGGAGGGAGAAGGGGGGGTGGAATAGAAAGAAATGTGACTTGTACAAGTGTGTGGAGACAGTGCCTAGCTTCATCCAGTCTCTGTGGCTTAGATTACTTCTCCTACCCGCCCCCTTTAAATGGCACCAGAATTATTTGTCATGTTTTATGCACCCATCTGCTTGATGTAGTCTCTCAATAAATCAGACTCGCCTGCTTGCATGCGTGATGCTCTCTCGTGCACGTGTCTGCTTTCCATGTAGATTACTTATGATGAGAGTCTAATTAGACCCAGGGAAGCCTGCCTACTGAGCAAGCCTGGGGAGAACTTAATTAAAGTCAATGGAGAAAATTATAGGTGAACGAAAAATTAGGGCAGCCAAAGAAAAGGGTGGGGGGAGAACAGAGGAAACCAAGACCGAGAAGCATAGAGCTGCTGGATGGGAGGAGGAGGTGAAACTTGGTTTGACTCTTCGTTGGTAAAGCCAAAAAATGTAGTGTGCAATACAGCAAGAGGTCTTCCATGGAAGCATAAGCCATGGCTGAATTTATGCATCCCATATGATCTTTACCATCTAACAGTTACTCCAGAAGAATAATGACCAGCTGCTTGCAGAGTTCAGGCTACTTCCTGTCTCTTGGATCCTTACCCTTCAAGCCTTATAAAAGCTAGCTGAGGAGACACATCTGGGTGGGTCTTTGCAGGAGGGAGAGGCACCTGTAGCTCTAAAAGAAGTTGTGATACACTCCCTCAGACCTTCCTGGTGGCTATACAACTGTAGGCATGCTTGGATGAAATAGATGATCTAGACCCATTCCAGTCTGGCTTCAGAAGGGGATTTGGTCACCCTCATGGATGAGCTTTATCGGAAGAGTGTTGAGGGCCATGTGACCTTGTTGACCTTAATCTCTCAGCAGCTTTTGATACCATTGACCACAGTATCTTGCTGGAACGGCTTCAGGGATTGGGATTACAATGGTTCTCATCCTATCTCTGCAGTAGGCTCCAGAAAGTAAAGCAGTTTTATTCAGTACCTCAAGAACTTTCTTGTGGAGTCCTCCTTGAGTCAGTCTTGTCTCCTATGCTTTAAAATATCTATATGTAGCTGCTGGGAGAGGTCACCAGGAATTATGGAGGTATCATCAATATGTTGAAGACACCCAACATATCAAATGCCTGAAGACAGTGATGGACTGGATGTGGACCAATAAATTAAAACTGAATCCAGACAAGATGGAAATACTATATGTCAAGGGATCCCAAGTCCAGGAAGTGGAAGATGTGGCCACATTTGGGGGCAAGGGGGGATGGGGGGCATGGGGGACAGGATGGTGAGGGTGGCCAGATCCATCCTTCATCATTTGTAGGCCTCTTTCGATTCACCCTCAAAATGTTGAAAGGGGGCTTTGGGGCTCCTCAGAAGGTGCTACAATCTTTGGGAAGGGTTTTTGCCCTCCCACAAACACAGTAGTTGTACTGGAAAAAAACAGTGGAATGAATGATGCACAGCCTGAACCTAACACTACCCTATTCAGGAGAATATATCTTTAGGATAAGTTTAGAAACCAAGGTAAGACAACCTGGGAAATAAACTTTGTTCTTTGATTACTGGGCTTCACTATTAGACAATCGGCAATGTATAATAAATCTGCACATTGCTGAATAAGTGCCAAAGTTCTCCCGCCTCTTACTGGCAAGAGTTTCTGCACCTTGATCAACTAGATAAGATATCTGGCAGGTGAAGTTTTCCCATCACTGCATATCCATGGAGAGAAATCTTTCAGCTGTTGGATTTGCCTCCTGTGTAGCCTTTAAAGACGCAAGAATCTTGCCCATTAACAACAGGGAAATTAGCATGCAGTGACTATGTTTCACTGTAACTAAGTTCCTGTTAGAGTCAGAAGCAACACACAGGATTTAGAGGGTCAGCTGCACTGCGCCCCATCTCCCAGGCACTGCGTCTAAATGATGCATGAGGAAGTTAAGAACAACAGGCTTCAAAGGAGTTGGGAAAGAATCTGTAGTTCTGAAGATTGTTTAATGTAACCTGAGGATGCTTCTTTCAAAACAAAAACTGCCTTCAGGCCACCACGAGCCTGAAAACATGGGTAGAAGGCATCGTAAGCAGGCCAACCCCTCCCACAGGATGGCTGAGCCCCCAAAGGAAGCAGAACATTCCTCGCTGCCCCTCGCCGCATGCTGAGATTTCTTCTTTCTTGTGAGTTCGCAGCTCAGATGATTTGTGTTTTCCCAGTTGACAAATTACACATTCATCCCATAATGAGAACTTACATCTTCAATCTGAAGACTCAAATCTGAATGTCCGTGCATTTCTGTACAATGCCCTGTATTCCACTGCAAACCCTAATCATATGAGATTTCTATCCTCAAGTGAGCCTGTGAAGAAGCCCTTGTTCTAGGACAGTTCCAGCTTGGGTGAAGTGAAAGCAGGAGCTTTTCTCAGAGCA
>MTQE01001280.1:986100-1005786 GCA_014337955.1 Aspidoscelis marmoratus
TAGTTATTCCGTTTACTTGTTACTTTATTCAGAACCTTTTTGTTTTGTTGGCTCATGTTGTCGGCTCAATTTAAACTAGGCTGAACTACTCAGTTTGATTCAAACCAGTCAAACATACTGAATTTGTGCATCTCTAGTTTTCACTATACATGGATAAGAGCATAAAAATAAGTAACCTAACACATAATATGAACAAGTTCAAGCTTTTTAAAATGAGCGGTGTGAATCATTGCGTTCTGATTCACTAAGCAAATAAAGCAGATTGGGATGGAAAACAGGAAGCAGGATACAAGGAATAGGTAGGTGACTGACTTCAATAAATTCCCTAGTGACACCACCACTAAAACCCGTTGTTTTAAGCTGAGACAAGCTGTTTAGCTGCACCTATTTTCAGCACCTTCCAGGTGCTGCTGTCTTCTTGAAGCTGAGAGCCCATCCTTTTCCCCCAGTTTAATGCTGATTTTCCCTATCATTGGGAACAAATAGAAGAGTGTAAAATGATTTGGTGTGTTTTCTTTTCCTCCATCACCTGGATGCCTCCTTATAAACAACGCCACAGCCTCCCATTGTTAATCGCTAATGCATATGGCAGAAAGTGTAGCAGCCACGGTTTCCTTGCAGTACAGATCAGCCAAAAAGCATGAATCTGTCCCCACACACCTTCTCTCTCTCTTCAAATTCTACTGGCAGCATTAAGGCTTAAGCTCATTAGAAAACGGGAGGCATATTCCCAGCTTTTGATAGATTGATAGCCGTATAGCTGCACAACTTTCTACACAGATGATACTTAAACCTCATGCTGTTCAAGACTATTTAAAAACTATTTAAAGTCCAGGCCCATAAAGAAGAAGAGACAAACAAGTCTACAGATGAACTCCAGACAAGTGCCTCACCATGTGTAAAAGAGACACCAAATGAAAGAAAAGACCCCATTAGCAACAAACTCTATAAAATAAAGAGAGAAAAAGAAGATAAAACCTAAAGAAATAAAGTTTAGATTTATAGATCAGCATTTCATTGAATATATAAATAAATGTACAAAGACTCACTTATTAAAGAGACAAATCTGTAAAATAATAGCATTATCATATGAATATTTATGCATTAGAAAAATTAATTACTTTAAGTATAAATTTTATAAAGTATGCAATATTTCTATATAGATTAGTCATATGTACATTTTTCTAATGTATTATTTTCTAGATGTTAATATTTATTGCAGTTTTATAATTGGTTAAAAATTAATCTTTATTGCAACAATGAATTCACACACAGGCACATATATATGAAGTATACACACACATACTAGTACAGTTGGACCCCCATATCTACTGATTCAGTAACTATGGTTTCAGCTAACCACGGTTACCAGACCAGCCCTACCCCGCCCATTGTGGTTGCCATAAGAGAAAAGCACCCAGAACTGGAAGGCCTATTTTGGCCTCCAATAGAGCATTGGAATAGGTGTGTGATGCCACCAGGGCTCATCCCAAAATGTAAGGGGGCACATGGGAGGTTGGCAGGAGGTGTCTGGTGGCATCACACGCCTATTCTGATGCTCACCAGAGGCCCAAAAAGAACTTCTCGTTTTGAAGTTGCACGACCCCAGAACTGGAAGGCCTGTTTCAAGTAACCAAGGTAGGACCTGGAACATATCCCAAGCAGACACAGGGGTCCAACGATATGTATATAATTTTGTGATCTTATATATACAGTTATACCAAGAAATAGAGAAGTTACTAAACATTCAACTAAATTAATCTGAACATAGGTTAATACTAAAGAAATTTTAACTAATAGAATTCCACCCCGCAGATACTCCCTGGCCTAGTTTAATAACCAGCCTTAGTAACATGGCTTAGCAACCAGCACACTGCAGTATATACAGAATCATACAATTACTTTGGCCCTTAGACTTTTTAACTTTGGCTGTGGTCACACTTAAGGTTTAATCCGGCTTCTGTCCACTTTCAGAGAAAATACATCAGCAAAGTTACAAGCATGTATACAGGTTCGTACATGATGCATCCTTGAAGATCTGCATCTTTCTTGCATCCGTACACATTTGTACGGATCCGTACCAGACCAATATGGGTTGCATACGGGATAACTACAGGATGCATACAGATGTATATGGATACGTATGAATGTTGTCGACAAATTCGAATGGAAAATTCAAACGAATAGATTCAAATGTGCTTAATTTGAATCAAATTTGGTTAAATTCAAATTTAACCAATTTGAATCAAATCGAATCCCAAAAATTGCATTCCTGAACACCCCTGCTTCATGTATCCTTTTTTCTTTTACTTCATGTTGATGCAGCATTTAGTGATCCAACAGCAACCAAGGTCAGCACCAGAAAGTAGGGAGTTTCTCTGGCAAATACAGATGGGTGGTATTAATCATGACCTCGTTTTTAAATTTTATTTTTATTGTAAACCACTTTGTGATTTTGATTGAAAGAAGCAGTGTAGAAATGATTTAAATAAATAAATAACAATTTCCTTATAAGTGAAACTGCAAGAAAGGGTTAGGTGGGTTAGGGGCCTTTTTCCACTAGGGCTTAGAACCCTTCTAAGACCCCATTAGGAACCCAATTAGTACCTGATTGGTACCAATTGGGAAGGCCCTGTCCTCACATGGACCTCATTGGAGGCCCCTTCTGCAAAGCCCTGTCCTCATGAGGGCAGGGGAAATCTGGATTCAATGGGTCCTTCAGGCCCTTAAAACTGGATTTTTTTGTGGACCTGATTAAAGGTGTCCACAATGGGGTCTTCATGCATCTTCAAGACCGGGATCATTGACTGTGCATGTAAAAGGGGGGTTAGAGTGAAATTTTGGTAGACGCCCCAGAAGCTACATAAAATTGCATTAATTTATTGCCTGCCCACCGTCACCACTTGCAATTCTGCTTAGGTAAGGTTACGGAGCAGCATGGAAAGTGTCCAGCAGGAGAGGGAAAATGTAGGTATTTTTCCCTACTAGGGGTAGGGATTGGGCAGAGACAATGACAGTCCTCAACTGGTTTTGTGTGAAATAAAATCCATGGCATGTAACTTCCCCCCTCTGTACACACACTTGAGCGTGGATTTGTGTACTATAGCGAGCTTTCCCTGTCAGTTTGGTTCATCGTGCATCTGATTTGGGTGGGGAGGAGACAGAGAGAGAGAGATTTTGTGAAGATTATTGCCACAATAAATTGTACTTATTCATGAGATTTTAGGGTTATAGGATAAAAGTGTTCTGAATGATGGTGTTTAACAGGTATTTGTCCCTGCTGGTTTTTTTTTTTTTCCTGGGCTGTTTAAAAGCTAGGGAACGAAGAACGCAAAATGATTCATTGTTCAGAATGTCTGCTGTGGTTCAGTTCTGCACTGATAGCACTTTCCCGGTATCCTAACCCTTTCTTCAGCTGGCCTCTGTGAGGGGGCTTTCATTTTTCTGGCAAGAAGCAGCCTTAAAGGAGGAAAGGCGAGAGGTAACTGGCTGCTTTCACTCATGCGAAAGGTGAGGCTTTTCTGCTTTTGTGCCTCGCTGCTAAGGAGCTGGAAATGCAAAGGATTCCGCTGGCGCTGGGAGTGCTTTTACAGAGAGTGTGATGTGAGGGGAGGACTGTCTGGGGCTCCTTTGAAATGCAAACTTTTAACTGCAGGTATTAGTTAACTATTTCTATGCTTAAAGGAGGAAAAATGGGAGGTAGCTGGTTGTCAAGGGAGACTTTTTTGCTTTTGTGCCTCTCATGCTGGCTTCTCATGAATGGGTTTGGTCATGAGGTTAGGGAGCTGGACTCTTATCTGGGAATAGAGAGCTTGATTCTGCACTCCATGAAGCCAGCTGGGTGACCTTGGGCTAGTCACAGCTCTCTTCTGAGCTCTCACAGCCTCACCTACCTCACAGGATATCTAAGGTGGGGAGAAGAATAGACGCTTTGTCAGTGGCTTTGAGTCCCCTTAAATGTGTGAGAAAAGCGGGGTAGAAAAGCCAACCCTTCTTCTTCATATATCATGAGGTGCTGCTGCTGCTGTGTGTATGCCATACTTTCCAAAGTGATTGCAAAGGAACGAACAGTGGCAATAGGGCCTCATGTCCCGTAAGCTGCCACTTGAGAGAGGCACAGAAGCATAAAGGCAGCTTCCTTTTGCCCTTGTCCTTAAGAGCAGCTGCTCATCTGCTCCACAGTGGAAGGATTTTTTTTTCACTACCCCCTTCTTCTAGCCTTTTCAGAAACATAATATTCATGCTGTCGGAAATACTGGTGATATTCTGTTAACTCTCTGGTGCTATTCATTTAGGCCAGCAAGCGGCATCTAGTCACCGGATGGCTAATTGAATGAAATTAGGAAGGTGGATTTGATTAAGTGTTGCTGGGAGCCAGCAATGGGCTGTTTGTCTTTACAAAATATGGTAATCTACTCTGTAAGTTATTCATCATACAAAGAAGGAACATCAGAAATTTGAGCGGCCAGGTATCCTGCTTTATAGAGAAAAATCCTCTTTCTCAAAGGCTGTCTAAGGTGCCTCCAGAAATGATTAAGGCTGTGCAAGGACTGCCCAGGTTGCTTGTTCTTTGATCAATGGTAACACTGCAGCATTCCATAGAAACTCCAAAATAAAGAGCTGCTGATTCAGAGGTTTGGTAGAATGCTGCATGGTTGCTGCAGTCTATCAATAGTCCCTTCTGTCAAATCAAAAGTGGCTGTTAAGTCCATGTGCAGCTTTAATTCTGTTTGGAGGCACCCAAAGACTAGACTGCTACTGAAGGACATCCCCTCTTGGAAGGGCTACCCAGCCAAAGTTCTGTTTGAAGGCAAAAGGTTCTAAAGTTGCCTCCTGACAACAAGAGGAAAAGTGGGATATAGAAAAGATCCTGTGATCCCCTGAATTCTGCTGCAAACCATGATTTATCTGGTAGACACCACACCATATGAGATTTGTCTCCTAGGGCAGTGATGGCAAACCTATCACACATATGTCACAGGTGACATGCCAAGCCCTTTTGGGTGACACGCAGTATAACCCTGGCGCCTAGGCATGTTGTTGCCATTTGGCATCTTGTAGGCCACAGGCTGCTTTTGGCACTGTCCATGCCTGGCACAATGGAGTCATGTCATCATGCTGCCGGGTCACCCACAGTGCATCTGTGCTCCCGGCAGCTAGAGGACTGAAGACCTGTGTGCAGCAGTGATGGCTTTACTCACAATTTTTACCTCTATGAAATTTTGTGAGACCTTATTCTCAGTGTTAAATAATATTAAAACCAAGAAAATAAACTGACTGACAGATGAAGTTAGTAGCACTTGCTTGGGCTTGAAGTGTACAAAATACCAACCTTCAGTTGAAGATTTAGCAAATGAAATTCAGCAACAAAAAAGTCACTAATGTAAAGAATTACCGTATTTTCTGGCGTATAAGACAACTGGGCGCATAAGACGACCCCCAACTTTCCAGTTAAAATATAGAGTTTGGGATATACTCACCGTATAAGAAGACGACACCCGTTGTATAAGACGACCCCTGACTTTTGAGATTTTCCTGGGTTAAAAAGTAGTCTTATACGCCAGAAAATACAGTATTAGTTTTTGCTTTCAATAAGTACATATATCAAAAATATAACTTTTTTTTTACTAGACCTACAAATATCACAAAATTATGGATATTTCTAGATGTCACCCAAATTAAGCTAGGGTGTTATTGGTTTTTTGTTTTTGTTTTTGTTTTGTTTTTTGCAAATTTTGACACACTGAGCTCAAAAGGTTCACCATCGCTGTCCTAGGGACTTCTGGAAGTCAGTCAAATCTGACTCCCTTCTTGTTGTTGCTTCTCATGTGCTTGACTGGCTGCCAGAAGTCACCATCCGACAGTGTAAAAGGGGCAGCATTAGAGGTTCAAGGAGCAGGAAGATTAAAAAAAAATCCTTTACGTCATCCCACAGATGAAAAATAATAACTCTCAGGGTGACTTGCATTTGTGGTTGGATGGAGTGGGAAGCTACAGAGATTCCTACAGCCAATAACAGGCTGGATACAGAGGTTGCTAGGGTTGGCTGACCAACTGGGGTCATGGAAAACTAGGCCAGCAGTGGCCACTGAGAGGCAAACACGGAAATAATGAGAAGTGGAAGAGAAATGAGGTAGGAAGTTTGGGGCCTCTTATTTTTAATGCTGGGTAATTGCAGAGGTTTTTTTGCATCCACAGATGGGGTGATTCTTTATAAATAGCTGCTCAAAACAATCCCTGAGTGATCATACCTTTAGAGGTTGGATCATTCTCACTCCAGTTTGTCCTTCTCCCCACTCATGAGCATTCTATTTAGAAAGGGTAGATGAAAATATGAGGGCCACAGGCTACTGTCTTTAAGGTGATTTTGACATTTTCTTGCAATGTGTGAACACAACCACTTTTAGACAGACAATTACTAGAAAATTTGGGTTGGCAACTACCATAGCTATAGGCTAGATTGGTAAGTAGAAAAATATCCTGGAAGTAAACTACACTGTACTGCTGCTGTGTAAAGACAGCTCTGTGTAGCTACAAGAAGCTCAGCTCAAGTTAAAGGTGCCTTTATTATTTTATCAGTAAAGGTCTTGTGGACATAATAACTTCTCTTAATGCCCTTCCATCATCATCATTACAAGGGTTGACTTTTATGCCCCACTTTTCTCACTACTGAGGGGACTCAAAGCAGCTGAAAACCCTTCTGTTCTCCCCATGTAGGCACTGTTTAGTGTTTTGTTCATGCTTTTTAGCTGCTTTGACTATGATGTTCTTGTGACCATCCCTGTGACCTTCGGGTATGGGGCTCAATAAAAATATAAATAATAAATAAAGTCAAGGTTACAAACATAAGGAATGCATACTTTGCAATACTATGTCCTGCTTAGGACTTCTCAGAAGAGTCTGGTGGCAACATGACAGGATAGGGAACATGATGGTGAACTGAAAAACTTTTTTGGTCTGATCCAGGCAAGCCTCTTGTGCCTATATTTACCTATTTGTGTTCATACGTTATTATTTTGTTCTAAGTGAATTGCATCTGCAAGGCAGTAAAGTGTTATGTCTTCAGAAACCTATAATCTTTAAAAGCACCGTGATGCATGTCTCAGATGAGAAAAGAGCTTCCATCTAGTATGTTAATAGACAGCATTAGAGCAATAATGAAAAGCACTTGAGACAAGTAAGACCCCATCAAATGCTGAGTAATAGGGTTGCAAAGAATGAATCATAATGCACCTCCTCTACACAAGGATATTAAGACGTCTCTGTTAGTTCAGGGTCTATTCACTCTAACAGCTGCCACATTTTTCTGATTAAAATAGGAGCAGGGAAGCATTCTTTGGCTAAGTCTCATCTTCACCTTACAGTTCAATGCTCACATGTGCACACAAGCACGCAGCGTATTGAAACATGTGCATCCTAAGGAATGCTTTATATGCCACAAAAACCTATATAACGTATCCCAAGTAGGCATGTGCATGAATGTCCTAAACATTCAAAATTCGACCGAATTCAATTGAATGTGGACATTCAAATTCGAATAGAATGTCTTTACATTCATATTTAAACATTCAAACGAATTTCGAATGTTCCAAAACATCCGTCCGAGTGATTCAAATCATTTGGGGCGCATCCTATCTTATCCCGTGTGCACCTCGTTTTCACCCCATACTATCAGTGCAAATGTGTACAGATATGTACGTAATACATACGTATCTGTACATTTGAATGTTTCAGAACATTCGAAGTTAGTTCGTATGTTTAAATTTGAATGCGTTCTATTTGAGTTTGAAAGTCCACATTCAATTGAATTCAATCGAACTATGAATGTTTAGAACATTCTTGTACACCCCTATCGCTTTATCTTCTTCCATCGAAGGAAATCTACTGTTCAGATGGATGGCCTCTTTGTCCTTAGGGAGGAAGAAAACACACCAAGCCACTGAAAACCTTAGCTTACAGAACTGCCATTCGCTTCTGCTTGGAGCCAGAATCATTTTGAAAGTGGGTCTCTATTACCACCCTCTCCTCAAACCCCTTCCCCACCCCCTCCACAATCTCTCTGTCCTCAGGCTTTTGCTGCGTGGGATCTGGCAGGGCTGATTAAGATTCCATCCTGTGTCAGGCAGTACTCCAGGTTCTTGGATTCTTACAGCAAGCCAAGTGCTCAGAAAACTGGCATAAGAATATCTCCTGGAATTATTCATCCTTTCCATTGCAAGGGCCTCCTGTATACTCCATCTGTTTGGTTGTTCGGTGTGGGGCTTGCACCGTTCAGCTGTGACAGCAATTCTATCAATTCTCATTCCACATCACACAAAGAGTATCTCTCACTTCGGAGCCTTTTCTTCTGGCCTGCGCTGGCCAGTGTACTAGACCTGCAGGCAGGTTAGGAGCCTCCCTTACACATGCTGGTGTGGTCTAAGGGAGGACATGGACAGAGCCTGTGGAAGGGGAGCTGCTAGTATGCAGAATTGCCCACAAGGACCAACGGTGCTACTGGGCTAGGCTTGTGGTGTGTCTTTGCTAAAGGTGCATCCAGGCGGGTGTCTTGGCTTGCAGCACTTTGAGGGTGGTTGAGGCCAGCAAACACCCTCTGTGCTGTCCTTCCATAGAGCGGAAAAGTACTCCAAGAACACCTGGCACCCTCAGAGGTCCGTACCATCGCTGTGTATCTACACAGAAGCCACACAGGAGTCATGTTTAGGCCATACTCCATCCAGATTTCTTTTTTCATCACACAGAAAATGGCCTCCTTCTAGGGTCACTTCTTGTGAAACATAAAGGATGTCTGCATTCTGTCTTCAAAGCTCAAGAAGGCTTTGTTCCTCAGGTCCAAAAGTAGTGATGAGTCAAGGTACGTGGCATATAGACACTAGATGCTGCACCTCTGGGGTGGGAGCAAGTGGCCCCAGTCCCCATCATGGGGAGGTAGATGAAGAAGAAGAGACTGGAGAATTGTGTTACGAAATAGATTCTGTCCACAGTGAAAGCATCTCTTCCTCAGTAACCAGCTTCTTATTTCAGGGGACAGAGAACGATGCAGGAGAGAAATGTGAGCTCAGAAAAAGAGGATTAGTATTCCTTGTGCCTTTGTTTTGATTATATACCACCTTCCAAAGATCCCAGGGCAGTTCACACCATTCTTCTCTCCTCCATTTTATTCCTTAAACACCCCTGGGTGCATTCCCATATAAGATTAAAAGTGAATCCAGTCCATTTTGGGGATTGTCCGATCCCATTTAATTTTTTATTCCCAGACTTTGTGAGGACTATCCTGCTAAAATCTGCAGAAAAAAAATTCCTCAGAATTTCTCCCTCCCCTTGCCATGCCTGCTTTGAACACACTGCAATTATGAGGAAAAGAAAACTTTTAAAAAACACCAGCCTCCATTTGCCAGAGATACATTTGTAGCAAGGATCGCAGAGCAGGGGAAAACTTTTAAAAAAAGACCACCCTCTATTTGCCAGAGATACATTTGTAGCAAGGATTGCAGAGCAGGGGAAGACTTTTTAAAAACACCAGCCTCTGTTTACAGAGGGGAGTGAAACTGAAAGGGAGAGTAATTACTTTGTAACTGCCCTTTGTCTGTTATTTTGCTCAGCTAATCCTGCGTAGAGCAGCCTTACAGGGGCAGAGATGAAAAGATCCTGTTTCTCCATGCTGGGGATTTGTGTGGTTTGAGTGAGAACTGTAGTATTCAAATTCAGCCCATGTTATCTTCAGACAACAGCCAGTATGTGCACTTGGTCTTGAATCCAGATTAAAATAGTCCAATCCAGATTGTAAAAGTCAGGTGGGAGTGCAGCCCCTGTGAAATAAGTTAAGCAGAGAGGTGATGAACTGTCCCAATGCTACCTAGGGAATTTTCATGACAAATCCAGGGCCACCTAAGTTCCAGACTGACATGCTAACCGCTACTCTGTGTCTTTTGAACTTAGGTGGCATAAGAATGATGATCTGCTAACAGGAAGTTGCACTGGACAGTTTTGAAGTCTTGACCAGTATAAGGGTCTTTCTGCACTGGTCTTATTCCAGATTATATCCCAGAATAGGAGCCTACCATCCTCATGCTAGTGCAGATTACAGCAGACCCCCCATTATTATACTGGGCTACAACATGAGAATGGTGCCATGGCCCGTTCCAAGGGGAGGTGGCTTGCAAGCATACTCCAAAACTTTCCCTAGTGGTAGGCCAGCCTAGTGCTCACATGCAGATGGCGGTGCATGCCTGGGCAGGTCTATCAAGCACAAAGAACCTGATTCCATTTCACCAGGTTTCTGGAAGTGTCCAGTTAAAAAATTCCTGACTGGCAACTTCAGAGGCAAGGAACATTTGTTCCCAGGTTCTGAGGTCAAGCAGGCATGGATTGCCCATAATGTGAATGGCCCCTGATCTGGGCCACCAGCCACCCATCTGATCTTGGATCAGACAGTTTGATCTGGCCCGTAATCAGACCTGTGTAGTGTGGGATAACATGCATCATGCATGTTTTGCCCTCTGGTCTTCTTCAGGCCTGAGTGTATTTGCATGCCAATTGTGACTTCCCCTGGAGCTTAGGTCCTAAAAGCAGGAGTAAGGGAGACTTCCTGGCATGCCATGTTCTTCAAATGAACCCCACAACAAATGCTGTGCTGGAACAATGTGCCCTACTACTCCTGGTCAAAGGTTAGATTCTCAAAGCTCCCACAAAAGAAGGTGTGGCAAATCCTTAAATATCTTTGCTGAGGAAACAACATTGATTTTGCCATATGACTGCCCGGTCCTCAGTTGAGTTTGATTTACTGCTTCATTTCAGCGGGCCAATAGAATGTCATTTGTCCATGAACACTATAGAAAATAGGCTGCAAGATGCAGCAAAAAATAAATAAAATCTCCTCTGAGGTGAATTAGAGATAGTCCATTGGTGGGATCATTCCCATCCCAAGCTTCACCTACCAACCCATGATTCCAAGCAAGAAAACATGAATTAAAATTAGGATGAAAATAGGAGGGCCACATGCTAACTTCTCTGAGGTGCTTTTTCCTCCCCTGTCCTTCTAATTATCACAATGGTCAGTTAGGGCCTTTTCACACTTGGGCAAAAAGGCTGGTCTAGGCATGCTCCTACATGGGACATACACGCTGTGTGGAGCTGCTTCTGGACCAGAAGCATTTCTGTGTGTCCCAGATTGTCTCCTGGGTGGATCACTGGGGAGCCCTAAAAAGCATCTATAGCTATACATGGGACAGATGGTGTGTGGGTCGGGATGGCACAGCTGCAGTTGTTCACCATGTCATCCATAAGAATGTGCATGAATTTTTTTTGGCATTCAGTTAGAAATGAATTGAATGTTCTAAAATCCGTATTCGTACAAATAGCTCGCGTTTGAATGTGATAAAATTCTATTCAGTATGAATCTATTTGTATGCTTTGGTACAGACATTCTATACATATTGGATACAAATGAATACGTATCTGATACAAATAGATGTGTATCTGATACAAACAGATACGTGTCTGATATGAACAAATACATATCTTGTATGAATAGATACATATCTGATACGAATGGATACGTATCTGATATAAACGGGTATGTATCTGATACAAATCAATACGTATCCGATATGTTTCCCCAGTTTAACTAATGTCCGAACTATTCATACGAATGTCCAGAAACATTAGTATTTGTTAAAATGTTAGCATACAAATATTGTAATATTTAATTTGAGTTTGAATGTCCAAATTTGACTGAATTTTGAATGTTACAAAGGGTGTTTTTCCACTGTCACTAAAAGCACCCATTAAGTATCCATTAATGAGATCAGGGGGGAGGGGATCCTTGTCACTGTTATTATTTAATATTATTTAAAAAATAAAACCACCCAACTTTCAGGTATTTTTACAGGTTAAATTTTTAAAGTTTTTTTTTCTTTTTTAAAAAATTGGTAAACTGCTTTGAGATTTAGTTATTTATTTAATGAAAAGAAGAAGAAGAGTTGGCTCTTCTACTCTGCTTTTCTTACCCATTTAAGGGGATTCAAAGCAGCTGACAAAGCTTTCTATTCTTTTCCCCACAACAGAACACCCTGTAAGGTAGGTGGGGTTGTAAGAGCTCAGAGGAGAGCTGTGATGTAGCCCAAGGTCACCCAGCTGGCTTCATGGGGGAGGAAGGAATCGAACCCAGCATTACCAGATAAGAGTCCGTCTCCTTAACCACTAAACCTTCAGCACCGTCATTCCCCAAATGGGGAAAGCATGGTTTGAAGTGCTGCTTTCCATCTTCTTCTGCATTACAAACATCTCATAGGCTTCCTCCTGCCCTCCCTGTCCCACCAACTGTGAGCGCATCCCTGAGCCCTCTTTGACTCACATTGCTTGGGGCTACCCCCTAAATAGCAGATCCACTTTAGTGATCAATAAGTGGCTGGAACATGAAGCTGCTCTAATTCTGTTGTATGGCCCTCAAGTCCTGGTGGCACTTCGTGTGTTGGTGGCTCTCAGGCTCAACCATGACCCATCCAAAGACATACTTCAGGTAAGAGTCAGAGAAGGCCTCAAGGATGGGCCTACAAAAGCCCTGGAATCCTGACTGTTGCTTTGATTTATCTCATAGTAAAGCTGTGCCTGGCTAGTGTTTCTTCATATTCACATTGCAGATTGGCCGCTAAAGCTGAGAAAACAAGTAGCTCCCCTAACGTCTGTGGCCACTGGGCTATTGGCAAACGCCTGCCGTCACACACTGGAACTTTTCAGATTTCAACCAAGACCTCCAGGGAACCCACCATATGGCAACTGTAACGCAGGAGAGAAGGGAGGATTTGGGGAATCTGCATTCATCGCAAGTCATTGCAGAACCTGTCTGCCAACAAAAGATTGTTTGCACTCAAGAGCCAGGCATTTCAGGAAACCTGATGGCAGTGAGGTTGTCCCCAGTAATCCTTTGGAACACGCTGCCAGATCCCCCAGTTGGTATATGCTGTGAGAACTCTATATACATGCAACAAGATGACATCAGTTGCCACTAGCAGGGGGTCTGGCCTACTGTTCCAATTCATATGCTACCAGATACTTTGAGTGCCAGGTTTATGAGAAAGCTCAGCAGCGTGGGTGCAGAATTGGGCACAGAGCACATTTGAAAATCTGGACCCCATTCGCATTCCAAAAACTGGTGGAACCACTCCAGACTGGCACTGATTCTCTCTGAAGTTCTTTCTTGTTTATATATATATCATGTTATCTGTCAAATGAGAAGAAGCTCTCTTAAAAGAGAAGAGAGAAATCACACAGAATACAGGGTAGGAAAGAAGGAATCAAAAAGAGGGAAGTTGTGGATTTTTCTATGCTACTTTCTTCCACTCCATTCCCAATGAAGCAAACTGATGGCAACTGAGACCTTGTAGACACTAGGGTTGTGCATGAATATTTGAAACATTAAAAATTCGATAGAACTCGTTTGAATTTGGACATTTGAATTTGAATCGAATGTCTATACATTTGAATTTAAACATTTGAACAAATTTTCAATATTCTGAATCATTCGTACAAATTATTCATATATTCATATGTGTACAGATATGTACACATTACATACACGCGAGACCTGTACGCATTTTATTCGTATCCATACACATTTGTACGGGTACATACAGGATGAAAACAGGATGCATATGGGATAAAAACGGGATGCATACAGATGTGTAAGGCTACCTTCAAATGTTGTCGACATTCATATCTTCAAATACGAATTGAAAATTTGTACGAATAGATTCAAATGTATTCAAAACGCATGTGAATACATTCAAATTTTAAAAATTCAAATGGATTCTTTGGATACATTGCATTCATTTACACCCTAGTAGACCCCCTAATTAGGTGCTGAGAAACACACTAGGGATGCTTTAGGGGGTCAGAGAGAAGAGCTGCACATGTTTGCCCCATGCCCATCCACAAATGAGCCCATCTTCAGTGCTTGCATGTGGGCTGAGGATACGTTAGCACTGGGGATACTTGTCTACATGAGCTGGAATTATAGTGGTCAGGTAAACAGGGGGGCAGGGTTCCTGCACCTTTAATAACTGGATTAGAGTGGATTTCAGGAAGTGTTCCCTGCATGATGACCTATATCTGCTGAAATCCTCTCATCAAGGCAATCATTGTGTTGCAGGAATGTGTCCTTCCTTTCTCCTTCCACCCTAGATGGAACCTTGAGTATGTTGCAATAGAGGCTTCTCATCAGTCGGTGGACAGGTTTGGAGAGGAACTAGGCTAAAGTACAATGAAGGTATGAAGATCTAATAGTGGTGCCATTAATTGGGAACAAGCTGACAGATCCATATTGTAGCCTTGAATGGAGGTAATTTATCAACTACACATCTGACTTGTTATCCACCTTGAAGGTCACAGCTGAGATCAGAAACTTCTCAGGAGTTGAAAGCTTCTGAAACTCAAGATTCCAGACCCCGTTATCAAACTAATTATTGGATCTTGTACTTTTAATTTCTGGTCCTAAATCCCTTGTCTGGAAGCTAGACTCCCCTCAGGTACTAGCTTGAATTCTTTGCCTCTGAACCTTTAGTTTTCTTGTCTCACCTACCTTACATCTAGCCTTTTCACTCTGCGCTTAGTAACAAGTTACTGTAATTTATATTTACTGGCTTTGACTTCCATATTGTTTGTTGAGCCTGCTTTGCTTTCACATTTGGCCTTGTTACTATTGGATTGTCCTACTGGTTCTTGATTTCTAGCAAATCTGAGACTTGGGCTTTTGACCTGGCCCTAGACTTTGAGTTGTCTCTTGAGGAAACCACTTAATGTTATGAAGACTTCTGCTTCACTGTTACCAAGCTGCCAGGCTCCTGTGCTCCATTCCCATCCAGCTTTTTCTACTGACCTTTCTGTCCTACTGGCTGGTCCCTTTGCTCTCCTGCTTTCCAGGTTCCAGTTCACAACTGGCTCAGCTTTCCAGCCTCCTGCAACCTACGTTCTGTCCTCATCAGAATTCTGTTTCCTTTTTATTGGTCCCAGTTTGTCATTGCCACTTGCAACCTGGTCCTGAGAGAAGAGGGTTGATTCAATTGTCTTCTTCACACAATTATTGTTTGCACGTTTGCAAATACCTAAATTGGGGCAGAGAAACTAACATGTTGACTTTTGCTGAATTACAATGCCCATCAAGTCCCAGCTGCCATGGGCAGTGGCAAGCAGTAATGTGACCTGTAATCTAACCATGTCTAGAAGGCTACACGCTAACCATTCTGAAGGAAGCTGATGATCTTTCAAAACAGAGATCTACTGTTTTCTTGGCAAGTATGCCATATCTTGGCATGCCATATCAGCTGAAGACACATCAAACCTGTGAACGTCTGCTTTCACACACTCTGAGCTTTCACTTTATCCATCTACCTGAACTGATATCCCACAGAGTTATGTGAGATTACTCCTGAGAAACTGGATATCAGACTGGGACCGGGGGGGGGGGCTTTAGTGTGTGTGTGTGTGTGTTGAACAGCCACACTGTGTGATAGAGACAGATACAGGTATCAGTATTAGCATGGTGTTGCACATTCAGGGCTTTAATTCTTGCTCTGTGAGCCATGGTCCTAACAAGACCCCATCCTATAAGCTGCCATTCACTATAAAAGGGCATTGCCATAGTGGTGGTAATGACAGCTTTCCTCAAGTATAGATGACAGCTGGATATGAAACAAGGGTTAAGGATTATCTCCTCTTCCCCCTTTAAAAGAAAGGCTAAAGAAGTATTGCACTGCTAATGAAAAACTGAAGATGCCAACATTGGGTGGGTAAGTTCTTTGCATAAACTGTAGCTTCCATTTGCACTAAGATTAAGAGATGGCAGGGATCTTCTCAAATAGATATTATAAAATGTCTACCTAGAACTAGAGACTGAGATGCCTATGAATACTTGTGCACATCCCTAGTTCAAATCCACTAATAGGAGCAAAATTATTACAAGTTCCGTGAAGTGAGGCACAACTGAATCAGAATTTTTTTCCCTTATGAAGAACTAACAACAGGACCTTGGATAGCAATGTATTTGTAGGAACTTCTATGAAGCTGATGGTCAGGAGCGTTAGGACAGACAAGGGGAAGTATTTTTTCACCCAGAAGGTCATCAGTCCATGGAGTTTACCACCAGAAGAGGTGCTGGCAGCAACCACCCTGAATTGTTTTAAGAAAGAAATAGACAAAATTAAGGGAGGATAGGTGTATCAATAGCTACTAGAATGGATGCCTAGGAACTCCAGATTGGAGAGAAAGCCATGATGTCTCTCAAGGCCATTTGCAGAGAACTTATTACTGCACATTGTCTTTTGGCTAAGGTACTGTGATATGCATGTTCAGGACAATTGCATCCCTTCAACTTCTCTATCCACCATGTTATAATGCTTATAAACCCTGCTCTGCAAAACCAGATGGCAATTTGTTATACTGTCCAAATGCATGTCAACAAACTCTTTCTGGATGGCATGCGGCAAGCAAACTAAGATCTGAAGCAGAACTTGACTTGGGAAGCCAAAGCAAGAGATTGTTCTCAAAAGTCACTGTATTTGGGGGTTCTCAGGAAAGACAGAGAAAAACTAAGTAAAGCGTGGGTTGTTGGTATGTTGGAGTACAGTTGGAGCAAAAAACGGTCTGGTGTTGTCACTGAAGAAACCAATTGTTTGAAGCAGTGTTGGCAACCCCAGTTATCTTAATGTCACTTGTTACTGAAAGCATCAAGAAACTGCACCTGGGCACAGTTCATGTTTCACCAAGGTGATAACTCTTTTCACCAGCATTCCAATAATTTTCCTTTCAACAGTCTTATAATGACACCCCACACAATGTTGGCAGCACAACTAGTCTTGCAAAATGTTTCTTCTAAGGACAAGTGTAGACAATCACCCTGTCTTAGAAATACAAAAGCTCCTTTTGAAGAAGCAAAAGTCTAAGATACATAACTGTGGAACTTTTAGGCTGTGTTTCCATACAGAATAGGAATGTGCACAAATATTCATAACATTTAAAATACAGCCGAATTCGGACATTCGAACTTGGATCGAATGTTACAATATTCGTATGCTAACATTCAAATGAATATGAATGTCTCCACATATTTGTACAAATAGTTCAGACATTTGTTACATTGGGGGTCTAAAAACAACAGAGTGCCAGTACATCCACAATGAATCCAGATTGCATTCGACATGGACCGACAGCGAATTAAAAGTGGATTCAGGTTGGATTTCACATTTTCAGAGTGCAGATATGTTACAGATATGTATCAGATACATATCTGATATGTATTTATTCATATTAGATGCACATTTGTTCTTATCAGATACGTACCGAATGTTCACACAAATACGTACGAATAGATTCATATCGAATAGAATTTTACCACATTCAAATGTGATCTATTCATACAAATATGGATTTTTGAACATTCGATTCATTTCTAATTCAATGCCAAAAAAATTTGTGTACATCCCTAACACAGAACAATCTGACTCTGATAAAATGCAATACAGGGCTTACTCCCACCCACCTGCACCTTCAGGTGCCCATTAGACAAGCACAGAAATCCTTGGTGCACTGTGAGGATCTTCACAGCAGTATTCAGGCCCTTCAACTTGGCTTTTAGGCATCTGGAATATCACCTTCACTCCATCATCACAATGGAGACTTTTGGAATCTTGCGCAGATACCTTGGCATTGCACATTCATATCCAATGTGTGAACATGGATGAGCTATGCTACCTGTGCAGATTCACTCTCATGTTGCAGACACAGCTTTAGATGTGCAGGATTGTGTTGGTCAATCTGCAGGGTGAAGTAGATGTGAACATGAATTCAAAGGTTCAGTTCAAATTGAACTGAACCTCATTGAGTTCAGTTTGATCTAGACACAGGTTGAACATGCTGACCTAGTTCTGGATTTGAATTCAAATAGGCTCACAAATGGTTTGATGATTTTTGTTATGGTTAAAAAAAATATCAAGAATTGTGCAATTCTACCGCCCAGACCCAGAATGTGCAGGACTGCACAATACACTGAGTAGGGATGTGCACGAATATTCATAAGCATTTGAAATCCAATTTTGACATTCAAACTCGAATAGAATGTCCTGAAATTTGAATGTATACACTCAAATCAAATTTAGAATTTTGGATCTATTTGTTCTAATTATCCTGACATTCGTATGTGTACGGGTTCATGCACGATGCATACTTGAAGATCTGCATCTTTCTTGCATCCATACACATTTGTACAGATTCATGAGGGATGAAAATGGGTTGCATACAGGATAACTATGGGATGCATACGGATGTGTACAGATGTATATGGATCTGTACAGATGTGTTGTTGACATTCGTATGTGCAGATTCAAATCCAAAATTCAAATGAATAGATTTGAATTTGGCAAATTTGAATCAAATCTTGTTAAATTCTAATTTAAGATTCAAATCGAATCAGATATTTGGGTATTCAATTTGATTCAAATAGAATGTCAAAAAAACATTCATGCACACCTCTAACACTCAGTTGGGTAGATAGGATTGTTTTAGAATAGTTTGAATGGAATAGTTTTGTTGGATTTTGTTTGATCAGAAATCACTGGTTGAAATCGAAACAACCTCTTTTGTACAGTGAGTCTTTCCATTTGAATCAAACAGGCTCAGAAAAAAATAGTTTGAATTGAACTGTTTTAAACCAAATCAAATTTGCTCATCTCTAGTGTAAGGTTATATTTATATCTTTCCCTTCTCTCCCCAAAAGCAACAGTTAATGGGTACTTAATGGGTATTTCTAGTGACAATAGAAAAACACCATGTGTGTTATTGTTTATATAGACATGTAATGCTCCACATTTCCTAGAAATATTAGTTGTATCTCCGTTGATTATCAGATGTGCCTGGCAATGCTGTTTCTGCCACTGTATTTGCACTTGTGTCAACACAAAGTGCCCCGTGGCAATTGTACTACTGCATTACCTGGCATGGTTACCAACTGAGGCAGCAAAATTGTGACCTAAAGCACCTCCCTCCCCATCTGCAAAAAGGAGGGAGGGAACGCAGTTCTGCCCTGTTCACCAGCTGGGCTATTTTTGTGCTGGACTGAAAACAGCCAGTTTTCAGCTAGAAACATCATAGCTTCAGATCTTTCACTCCACAACTGCAAGGTGCTGGGGCTAAGGGTGTAAATGAATATTATTTATTTATTTATTCAACATATAAAACATACATATGTAAGAAAAAGGCACATAAAAAAAATGTTCCATACAAAAACAAATTAGCAATGCCCTCCCTTCCCCTGAGACTCAAGTTCATTTTCAGTAGAGTTCATCTATATGGGCATTTCCCCACTTTGATGGAAGTGATTTAGCAATACATTCCCCATTTGGCCTTGACGAATCAGTGATGTTGAGTCCTTCCATTCTTCTTTTCTTTTCAGCAATAATATCATGTTTATCAGCTCTGAGATATAATAGTACCATTTGGATATTGTCCATTCGGTTTTATTTTCCCACCCTTTAACTACAACTGATAATGCAGACACCACCACTTCTTTTTTTAGATATGAATCCTGAGCATTATGTATATTGAATGTTGCAGCTTCGTATAATGTTACAATATTTGAAATGTCAACACTATAACCAAATATATTTTGCATTTCACTAGTCACCAGTTGCCAAAAGT
>MTQE01001280.1:1032701-1052257 GCA_014337955.1 Aspidoscelis marmoratus
ACATTTAGCCAAAGGCCAGAGCAAAGAGGTGTGTCTTCACCACCTTCCTGGATTTATACAGTGAAGGAGCCTGATGCACCTTGAGGAGGAGACTATTCCACAGCCTGGAGGCCATTACTGAGAAGGCCGTCTCTCAAGTGCCCACCTGTCTTACTATTGAGGGTGGTGGACAACGAGGAGGGCTTTACTCAGTTTGTTTTACTACTGAGCTACAGTCACTCCCATGAATGAACTACACATAGTCACACACAAAAAAAACCACTAAGTAAATCTGGAAGGCACAAAGCAAGAACAAAGTGAAGGAACTGGGAGCACAGGTTGTCTTTTCATCTGTCCCAGTAAATGGTCACGGAATGAGAAGATGGAACAGAATTGTAGAGGTGAACAACTGGCTACATCGGTGGTGCCATCAGGAAGGATTTGGATTCCTAGATCATGGAGTAAAGTACTTGCATGATGGGCTCCTTGCAAGAGATGGGCTGCATCTTACTAAAACAGGAAAGCACATATTTGGGAGGAGCCTTGCTATGCTCATCAAGAGAGCTTTAAACTGGAGCAAAAGGGGGAGGGATGTAAAAGTCCAGACAAAAATATACAGCTAATGAATACAGATGAGGATCAGGCTCTCAAAAGTAAAGGGAAAGAACCAAGATGAAAAGCTAGGACAGAAACCAGAGGAGTCAAACATGTAAGAGATACCTGCCACAAATTAAAATGCTTCTATACTGATGCACAGAGCATGAGAAACAAGCAAATACAACTTGAAATGCTAACACGGGAAAAGAAATATGATCTCATCGGCATCACTGAAACGTGGGATGACACACATGATGGGCTAAATCTTCAGACATTCTATGTAAGCACATGCTAGTGCAGCCTGTGGTAAGTCCAAAATGGAGCCTGCCATAGTTTGTGGATGGCAGGTCTCTATTCTGTGATATAATCTGGAACGAGGCCCAGTGCAGAAAGGATCTAAGACCTTTTTGCTTGATGTTGAGGGCTTCAGACCATGTGGCTGGCATAGCTTATCTTTGGAACAACACAGACTCTCTTCTATGTCTCATGCTTCAGAAGAGTTCTGAGAGCCAACCCGTGATGAAATTAAGGGGGACATCTGGGAAGTTCTGGCTTGATGTGGATTTGTTATGATGCTAATTACAATTGCAGAAAACCAAAAGGTAAGCATGTGCAGTCTGTGTTGTTGGCAAGGGTCAGAGCATCATTTCCTGTTACATTTTGGCCTCACCAAGAGCTAGCCACTTGGCTCTGAACTATGAGGGAAGAAATGCTCGTCTTCTCCTTACACATCTGTCATTAAGCAAAATGAAATCCACTAACAAATTACTTGGCAGGAGTCATCTGGGGGAATTCACAGGTCTGATTACCTGCCATGTGCAGATAAAATCTGATCGTCTTGCAGATGGCTCGAAAACCTGTGGAGAGGATGCCCAGCATGGCTTTTGGAAAAAGAATCATACTGGGTTGAACCGAGGGCGGGGGAGGAAGGGATTCTCATTTGGGTTTTAGAGCCATTGCTCTCATACACGATTGCCACAAATCCTTGATGATATTTTTGCTTATTAAGCACAAGCTTCTAGATATTATAACGTTGTTCTAGTGAGAAACGTAGACATTCCAGTGACGCTGAGATTGGATGCTGATTAGGGATGTGCACAAATGCAATTTTTGGGATTCGATTTGGATATCTGAAGATTAGAATCGATTCAAATGTTTAAAATTCTATTGTATTCACATTTGATTTGAATTGAATACATTCTAATCTATTCGTATGAATTTTCCATTTGTATTTGAAGATAGGAATGTCGACAACATTCGAATGTGTCTGTATGCATCCGTATGCATCCCATTTTTATCCCATATGCATCCTGTTTTCGTCCTGTACCTATCCATACAAATGCGTACAGACGCGAATAAGATGCGCATGGCTGGCTTTCAGATTATGCAATTCAGCGTCATTCTGACTGCTCCAAGCAAATATATGTCCGGGTAAGGAGAACAAAGCCTACAATTAGGGATGTGCATGAATATTCAAAGTATTCATTATTTGTACGAATTTGTACGAATTCAGACATTCGTCTATGAATTGAATATCTGAACATTTGGAATTCCAAATTCAAATGAATACAAATATCGTGAGTTATTCATACAAATAATTTAGGCAGGAAACAATCCTGTTGGTTCAGCTGCAGTTCAGACCTGCAGTTAAGTGTGGAACCTTACCAAGAAAAGTGCTCCAGTCAAACATAAGGTGTCCCTGTTGTTTTATGCAGAATAAAATAATTGTTGCAATGTTCAGTGCATCAGCTGGATTCATTCCTGTCAGATGAGAGGCATCACAGGTTTGCTAAGTAATGGATGCAGTTTCTCACCTCTGAGTTGTCTCCTTTTTTAAGCTACACTAGTCTCCTATTTGGGAGGAAAAATGAGTAATCAGTGAGTGGGAGTTTCTTGCTCCAAGAGGAGGAGACCAGGGACAGTCTGTTCCTATTCATACACGAGAATAGCCCAGGGTCTTTCTTTCCAAAACAATGAAATCCTGTGCTCCTGTGTTCTGCATGGAGGAGAAAGCAGCAGGAAGGAACATCTGCAAACTTGAAGGAGGACGTTACGGGAAAGTCAGAGGGTAGGGGTGTGCACAAATATTCAAAATATTCATTATTTGTACAAATATGTATGAATTCGGATATTCATATATGAATTGAATGCACGGACATTCGGATTTCTGAATTTGAACAAATATGAATATCTCAAGTAATTTGTACGAATAATTTGGACATTCACATCTCGTACATACCTGTACACATCTCATACACGTCTGTACAGTATGAAAATGGGATGCATACAGGATGTGTACGGAATACGTACAAGTTCATACGAGAAGCGTATGTAGCCATAGAGATACAAATGTCTGAATTATTGAATCGAATGGCCAGATATTTGTTTTTCTTTATTCTTATGAATTTGGATTTATGACTATTTGGTTCATTACTAATCGAATGTTGGAAATTGCATCCATGTACACCCCTAGTCTTCACTAAAGCTTTCATTGTTGCACTTCCAAGTTCCATTGTTAGGTGGACTTCCAGAGTGCTAGACTATTTATCATGGATCCTAGGAGACAAAAGTTATCTTCAGAGCTTCAGGCTTAAACCTGTCTTCTAAGTCTCTTTGACTCTGGCTTATAAGGCCCTTAAATCATCTTCTTTTTCTGCTAGCAGAACGATAGCATTAGGATACAAGAGATTCTTCATGTTTCTTCCACCTACCTTAAAGCCCTATTCAACTTCTTCCATGTGTGCAGGGCAGTGATCACACACTTCTGAATATTTTATACCCAGCTATATGCATTGCAACAGCTCAGGAGCAAGTGTCGAACTGGTGAAAGGGACAGATATTGTGTCTTTACAAAAAAGGCTCCTATATTCTTATATATTTAAATATTGGGGGAATTGATGTTCTTAAAGAAGATTGTACTTTGGGTGAACTTTGCTTATACTCGATGTGACCTCAGATGAAGAAGATCTGTGGAAGGGGCCTGCATCTCCCTTTGTCTAACGGGTTGAAAGGTGCTGCTTTATGTTGGTTATAGTTCACTGGTTGGCATTATGGCATACTCATGCATTATCAGTAGGAGAGGCTTGACATATTGATTTATTATCAAATACGGGACTGTAATGAGCTTTAGTTAGAAGCATTCTTAGATAAAATGTATAGGTTAGGAGAATTATAGGAATAGTTATAGCCTAAATCCATCATCTTTCCTTAATTAAGTTCATCCATATTAACTGGCACACCTAGGGGAAGCATAAAATGGGGATAGATGAACCCGCAATATATGTATAGGAAGGGTAACACGTCAAGGAGGATATGTAATTCATGGAACGGAATGATTGTGACTTCACAGTACCTGAGCCAATCAGGGAAATGAAGGGGAGACCATGCAGCTAGGACAAGGGATAAAAAGGAGGGTTGCATTCCTCCAAACTTTGAGAAACTCCCCTCTTTATATAAAGATTTATTTTATTTACATCCTCTGCCTATTTTGTCATTAGAAGTAAGTGGTGAGTGCCACCTTAGTGCATTCTTTACACAAGTAAGTCTTTTTGCTTGTCTCACATGGTTGCCCAGCCATCTGAGCAACTAGTGATTATTCCAACTCGTGATGTTTTCTTCCATATTAACAACAAAATAATGCTGTATTTAGGCATCATCTGGAGGTGGCCTTGGTCAGCATACAGATTCTTCAGCAGAACAATCAGGTGTTCTGGAATGCCCATTTTCCTTAAAATTTTCCACCATTTATCATGATTGACAAAGGTGCTACTGATATAAGATCTGTTACCTGATAATGATACGGATGAATATTCATCAGTTTTCCCTGTCCTAATTATAATCATAACATTTACAAGAAAATTCTGGTAGTCTCTTCAATCTTAGCACTCCATCTTGTCCATTTCTTTCTTCTCAGAAACATAACTATTGACATTAATCCCTGGCTTTTTGTCAGGAGCCCAGGATACAAGGGTTTGGGACCCTTTTGGAGCATTTCTCTGGCTGCTAAATTTGGTGTTGTGCAATATTCTGTGCTTGGATTTGGTCTCGGGCTTCATAGAATGAGTGCTTCATTTCACTCTGGTCACACTATTTCTGCTTCTTTCAGCTTTGTCAAGCTCTCTTTCTCTTTTATTTATTTATTTAAAACTTTACAACTTTTTACAATGATTATAAACCTTAAATGTAGATAAGAAAACCATTAACTTTCATAAATATAGAACATATAAAACATTTAAACAATGAAAACAGCAAAAACTTTAGGTTATAGCAGAACTTAACATATGTGATAAGTTCATCTTGCTAATACACTAGAGGCTCCGTTTACTGCAGAGCTGAATCGGGACAGCACCAACGCACATTCTAGTGCAAATTAAGAGGCCCCCATGTGACTGGGGGCAGAGCGGGTTCAATGCGAATCTGCCTGTCCCCATGAAAGCCAGAGGTCGGACAGAGGAGCAGCCAGGAGGAGAGGCAGCTGAGTGCGCCATGTCTTCGCCAGCCACCCTGGCTGCAACCGCCACGCCCAGCAGCAGCACCGAGAACAGCACCGAGGGAGGAGCAAACCCTCCTCGCCCTGGAGACGGCGCCATGGTGCCCAGCCCAGCCTGCTGCCTTCTGTAGATGGGGTAAGATGGAGGCTGCAGCAGGGTTCGCTCTGTGCTTCCAGCCACCTCCTCTCTCTCAGGTGGGGGAGACAATAGGGGGTGGATCATTCTTACCAAACCGGCTCTGCCTGCCAAGGGTGAATTATTCTGAGCAGTTGGCTAGATTTGCTAAATGCAAATGCTGTGATCGGAGCATCCCCATGCCTCAGAATAAGACGTGCTTGGCTGCTAATTCGCAGCGAGAACAGTTGCAAAGGGAGGGGTTGATGTAGATTTGCGCCTTTTGTCCCATGTTAGCCCCGGATTAGAGGCTCTTCATGGAGACCCTCCGAGGTGAACTCATGTTCACCTTGGAGTATCCTGATCATGGGGACTCCCACTAGGGATAATTCAGTTCAATCTGATGTGTGACTATACATAGTTTCAATTTACTTCCACAAAAATTTTATAGTATCTTTAGACAGAGCATATTCATCCATACATGTTTCCAAAAAGATAAGTACTGAGTTCTATACTTCAGTGTACACATATCTCTCTTTCCTTCCAGCCTATTATATTGGGAAGTAATCAATTCCGTGATTGCATATTCTATTATTCTGTTATACCAGGTTTTAAGGTTTAGCATATTGATAAATTTCCAGTTTCTAGCTATAACGTTTTTTCCTGCTAGTAGCAGGAAGTGTAGGAGAAAAGCTTTATTTTTGGACAAGGGGAAAATTCAATCTGTATTTCTAAGATTCGGGTGATTTCAACTTTTATTGTTTCCAAAATGTATTAATATGAGGACAAAACCACCAAAATGAGTATATATACCTGGGGACCCACAGCCATGCCAACAGTATCGAGAGGAAGAAGAGATGTGGTTTAAAAATATAGTAGTAACATACTGAGTCCATTTTTGGCTCTGTATATTTTAGAGTCAAATAAATACATACAGAAATGAGGGATGCAATTCTGCTTTATTGAAGGAAGTGCTTCCTGAACAAAGGTGAGCTCATCTGCCATTCCATGGTAAGACAGAGAAGCCCCTTATTGAAGAAATCAGAATTATATGGCTTCTTCTGACTTGTTGTTGTGAAAGCTACCAACAGGATGTGCTGACCACAAAACCACAGCAGACATTTTCCAGACTAGCATTACAGAATATCAAGGAGGGGTTTGGGAGTGGGGGGAGTTGAACATGTCTTTCACCTGTGTTTGTGGTTAGGCTAGCTGCATCTAGTTTTCTTGTGCAAGGGAACATACTTTCTGTCATGCCCCTTGTCTTCAGCGCCCCTTCCTCTGAGGATGAAGGGGTAGTTGCGATGCCCACCTAAGCTCAGGCAGGTGACCTGGCCGTGCAAGATGAGAAATGCTTGACACTAGCAGCTAGTGAGGACGCTGAGCTTATGTTTCGAAGTGACAGCAGCGCAGGCTTGGAACACACTGGGTGACGCCCTTCACCCACCGGTCTGAGACATGAGCATGAACAGCTGTGCAAATCAGCTAGAATCTGTGCCCATCACCTGCAGTGAAGGAGGCATGACACTGACCCGCCTATTTAAGGCAGAACATTTTGATAAGCTTTGTTGCAGGTTGTGACGGTTTCTGGGTACAGGCTGCAAACTGTTTTGCTTTCTGGCTTTGCAGGCTTCTTGCCAGCTGCAATAGCCAGCTTTGGTGCAAACAGCCTTTTGCAAACCCAGGGTTTTGGCTGCAAAAAGGGCGGGAAATCCTGTGCGGGCCCTGCTGCAATGATTGGGTGCAGCTGCTTTCTGGAGGGAAAAGCTGTCCGGGGATCTGAGTGCTGGAGGGACTAGAGCAGGAGTTCCCACCAATCAGGAGTTTCCAGCAGCATTTTATTTCAGCAGTTTTCCCTAGGAGGTTACAGCCAATCAGAGTCAGGGAGATGTGTATAAATGAACAGAGAAGACAGCAGACTATGTCTTCATGCTGGTACAAGAGCTGAAAGGAGAAGAGAGCTGAATCCTGAGGGAGCTGGAACCAGTAGCTGACCAGGGGTCTTTTGGCTGGAAGATCTCGAAGGAAGACTTCAATAGCAACTGACCAGGCTGGATGATCGGACAAGCAAGGACGGACTGGGCCTTGTGATCATCTGGAGCCACGTTCTGGTACACTGGCTTGGCTTGAGCTGAGCACAGCAAGCCAGAGGGGGAGGAATGTGGAGAGGTTTGTCTTTTAAAAGGGGAACTATTTTCCTTTAGAGAAAGGGGTAGCTCCTAGCCTTAAGAGACTTACTGAGTTAAACCTGAGTTAAACCAACAAGTACCTGAACCTTATTTTCCTTTTAGTATTGCTTGTGTATAATAATAAACTTGTTTTAGTTTACTGTTGAAACACTTGCTACCAGTGTTTTGTGTCCGCACTGTAGTATTCACTTGGCCGTTGCACGAACTCAGCATCCTAACAGGGCCAAGCTTCTCCTAGAGAAGGCAGGCACTAACTGGACCGCTGGGCATCGTGACACAGACTAACACTCGTATACCTGCAGCTCTGGAAATCTGTGACCTTGCTTTGTGATTGATTGCTGACCAACTCTGACCTTGTGCTAACTTTGACCTTGGAACTCTTTGGACTAAACATTTAACTCTCAAGCTTCCAAGGTACTTTGACTTTTGCTGTTACTGGCTATTGTGGCTGACTGTGGCTGCTGCAACACTTCTGTGCGAGCGTGTGTGTTTCTGCACCTCGTCCGCTGGAGACATGACACTTTCCATGTGATGATCTAATGATACCAAGTGGAAACTTTACAGAAGTGAAACTAATGTCAAGCTACACATTCTTACAGAAGCACATTATACTTTATTAATTAATTACAATAGAAAAATTTAGCCAACCTGTCCCTTTCATATCCTCTCTTTTCTTATAATGGATGGAAGTTTTTTTCATCTTTCCTCTGCCAAATTACATAGAGAATCAAAGCAATCAATAAAATAAAGACAGTTATGTAAAGAAAACTCCTTCCCCAAGAAGGAGAGACCCTGTGTTTGGGGTGACGAATCTGTCGAGGACATGGAACATTTTCTAATTGAATGTTCAGCATATAACGATCTCCGATCTAGATTTTGACATCCAATATTTTCTAAGACTCAGTCCCCCAATAGAAATGATCTTATGTCACATCTCTTGCAAGGTTAAGAAAGATCTAGCATAATCAGACTCAGTCTTTTCATCTTAAAAGCTATCAAAAAAAGAGCACACTTCCTGAAAGAAGAAACCGGAAAACATGACTCTGTTTGTAAATAGAAGGTCAGTCACTTACCATCGCCCTCTGTTCTTGTCCTATCTGTTTTTAATTGTATTGTATGTTGAAATGGCTATATGGCTGATAAAATAAAAAAAATATTCTTATTCCTTCCCCACAGTTTCCATAAAATTAGTCCTTCTTCTTCTTGAAAAGAGAGAAACACGCAAGTATTTCCAGTTTCAGTCTCACAGTTGACTAGAGTGAATCCAGACTTTTGTCTTCCAGTTTTGCTAAAGGCAGAGATCATTTCACCTAGCAAGGTGTAGGACAGGAACTTTTTCATGCGTATCCACAACACCTCATGTCCGATAGACTAAAGATCAAATACTCTTAACACTTTGAAATAATTATTTCTGCAAAACTAAGGTTGGTACATGCAGGGGACAGGTCCACCATTCACAGTGCTTGGTCGATAAGGGTTGCATTGGGAACGTGTACCTTACCCGCCAAAGTGAATGGTGGATCTATCCCCCATCTTTACCAGCCTTAGTGCAAAAAGGTCTCTGGGTGGGGGGCCTGGTGCTCACTCAGGTTTGCCTTTAGGATATCCATGGGCGAGGTGGGAGAGGCACCATAGTCCATGAAATATCTATCACTCTGCACAGATGTCCAGTACCCTCCACCCTGGGACTATCAGAAGAAGGTTGGGATATAAATATTTGAATACAATAAGCCAACTGTTTATTGCTGGTTCTGTTGCATTGTTTGCATATGTCGTGTTGATTTTGCTCTTTATGCCAGGATTCAAAATTGAAGGGTGGTGTGCAAGTGTTTTAAAATATTATTTAAGAAATACGATGACCAGGAAAATATAATAAATATTCACTGGGAATATGAGGTTTCATTTACCCTTTTTGAGTTTATACTGCTACAATGATTCTAAAAGACCAGATGAAAACCACTCCTAAACCCCATATTCTACACATTTTTTTATTAGGTCCCCAAAGCACTTTGTCTGTAATCCAGGGTTAGCTGAGGAAAATCTTTGAAGGTCTCTCTGGCGCTTTAGCTATTTTGCCGCTTTTTGTGCTGAAGCAGCACAATGTCACTTTGCAAGAGAATGGCATTCCATATTTAAATGCTATAAAGTATATTAAAGGGAGGGCATGTCCAAGCAATGCGAACCCCAGTGATGATGGATGCCAGTGAAAGACAGCTGAAATGCAGACGCTGTGCATTAGAGAAGCAGCATGCATGTTCCCCCTACTACCTTCCCAAAAGAAAATAACTTCATCGCTGGAAAGCACTTTCCAGATGTTGGGATGAGAGTGGAACCAAAGTGCCGTATGTTCCAACACAACCACTGAACCAAGAGATAACAGGACTTGAAAGGGGAGGGCAAGGATCTCTTCACAGAAGGCTAGAGTATGGAGGTGCATTTTCAGTGATGGGGTTAGACAGATCCCAGAGAGGCCATTCCACAGCCTGGAGCCTTTTCACATGACCAGTGTCACCTCAGTCACTATTGACTGAGATGACACTGCTGAGACAACATCTCTCACTGATGGGAAGGAGGGACGCTTCAGTTGTATTGGGCTTTATTACTCAATGGCCATGATCACACTCATTGTTCAAGACAGCTTCTGGCCTTCTGCTCCCCACCTTGCTCAGATTTTTTTTTTTCAAGGATCGTTCTGGAGGTGGGTTGTCTGTCCTCAAGCCGGCTTCTCCAGAGTCCACTTCTGCAGAGAATTCAAGCTGTCTTGTGTGAGGACAGAACCGGGCTAGAGGGGGCTGAACTGCCCTGGGAGAGGTGGATCCGGCCATCTTTCCCACCCAATGCTCGGCTGCAGGTAGCACACATGTGATTCCCCTTCTTTGTGTCCCTTTCCACTTCTGTCACCATTCCTAGGAAGGTCCCGTCTCCCATCCTGCCTCTGCCCTCATTTCCCCTTTGTTCCAATCGCAAACTTGTGGACTCTATCCATTTTTTAAAAATAGAATTCTATTTTGTGCTAGACTGATAATGCGCTTTTGCAAAGAACAGGGAGCATTTAAAAATTAAATGGCCAGAAAAGCACTGTTGGGAGGGGGAGAGGGAACATGTGGAGCAAGAGTAGAAATGATACAATTCTAAGGACAATGAAAATTCTGATTTCCTTCAGCAATCTGCAAGGGAAACAAGGTTTTGTTGCAATGAAAGAGACTGAGAAGTCGAAGTTCTTCAGTAGCTTGAGAAAAACGGCAGCTTACAGACTCTCCTTTTTCTACCAGAATGGCTGCAAAGGTGGAGCTGCATGCTGGCTGGGATATGGCTTGGCTGCATCTGTGCACAGTACCCTGAGTTTGCCCTCAGCACTAACACAACTCCAAACACACCCTGTTGTCACTGTTGTTTGACAGAACTTTATCCTATTGGAATGCATGTGGTATTGAGGTAATCAATAGGTGTGGAGAAAGTGCAAAGGAGACTCAGGGAGATAACAGAAAAGGTGTGAGCATAACAGCCCAAACTGAGGACAATCTGAGGAATGATTGTCGGGGATTGGGTGTGGACAGGATTAGAATGGCTTCAGTTCAGTTTCTTAACAGGATGGCCTAGATCAGCCAGGTGTGATCACAGTCAGTGTTAGAACATTGAATTGGGCTCAGTAGTGAATTGGCAATCAGTTCCATTAGAATTGGGCTGATAGGTATCCCGCCAAGGGTACCCACTATGCTCTGCATTAGTTGCTGCTTCCAAACCATCTTCAAACAAACTGAATAAACAGCCCAACACAGAATGCATTACATTAACTCAATCATCATTAAAACAATAACAGCATCTGCGAGTGGGAAGGGAAAGTGTCTCCCCATTTAACCGAAGGCCAGGGCAAAGAGGTGCATCTTCACTGCCTTCCTAAATGTGTACAGTGAAGGAGATAGATGCACCTCAAGGGGGAGACTATTCCACAGCCTAGTGGACATCACTGAGAAGGACCTCTCCTGTGTGCCCACGCCTTTTGCTGCTGAGGGTGGTGGAACAACCAGGAGGGCCTCCCCTCCAAATATTAAGGTCATTTGGCACTATCATTATTGGACTATCTTTTCTGATTTTTTTTCAAAGCTCTTCTATCTTCAGCCTCTAGTCTCTGCCTGCACTTCAGGTCTTCAGTCACTAAGTCCCACTCTAAACCAGCACCTCTCCTTTTCCTGACCCTTCACTTCCTGGTCTAGTGGTTAGAAAGCCAGATTCTTATCGGGGAATACCGGGTTTGATTCCGCCCACCCCACAAATCCAGCTGGGTGACCCTGAGCTAGTCACAGCTCTCTCCTGAGTTCTCACAGCCCCACCTGCTTCAAAGGGTGCTCTGTTGTGGGGAAAAGAACTGAAGGTTTGTCAGCCACTTTAAGTCCCCTTAAGGGTGAGAAAAGTGGGGTAGAAAAGCCAACTCTTCTTCCCAGTCTTAAGGTTGCATCCAGATGGCACATAATTATTCCAGTATATTCCAGAATATCTATGCTTTATTCTGGAATATCCCCACATAAATGGAATAAGTAAGTGGGCGTGCCTCCCAGGACCAGGCACTGATACTAGGCTGCATCTGGTCATCAGTTACTTATTCTGCTATATCTAGATGTTCCAGAATAAAGCATGGTGACCTTAACCAAGTCACAGCCTTTTGGCTTAATCCCACAAGGTTGTTCTAAGGATAAAACAGACGAGAAAAGGGCTTGTGCAACATTGGATGCTTCAGAAGAAAAGCAGGCTATAAATACATTTTTTTAAAAAAACTACTAACTATATAAATGTAATATTAAATGAGTGTTTAACCCACAAATGAGGATTAACCTTTTCACGTGAAAATAATGTTTCCTCCATATCTCGTTTTCTATGTAATGTGAAAAGCAAAGAAATGTAAGATGCTGCTAACGTTTTGGGCATCTTATGTAATCCTCGGTTTGTACCCTCTGCTTATATTGTATTTTTGTGTTTTCTTGGGTTCTTGTTTAATGACAAAAAAGCACCTTAAAAAAAGAAAAGAAAATAAGATTTCACCCAAGTTCCATCCCCCAAATTCTCCTATAGCTGCAATAAATGAAAGCCCTAACTCTTAGACCAGGAAGAGGTTAAGAAGCAAACCACTGATAAATATTGCCTAGTCAAAGGCTTCCTTTCTTGGAGTCAGTGTACCAAACAAGCTCCCAGTGCCCTCTTCTGGTGGGAAAAAACCTGCTTGCCAAAGCCTCAAATTACTAAAATTACCCAAAAGATTTTGTTGCCAAGGCAACAGTGCATTCTGCTCTTTATCGCGTTATGAACATTTACTTTGGCAGTGTTACTTCTCTGCATCAACTCTGAAGTAGAACTGAAGGGTGGTTTTTTAAAAAAAAAAAGTCGGGAAAAGAAACGAGGGATTGCTGTGATTTCTAGGCTTTAGAAATAAAAATAAAAATAAATTGCTCTCATATGCACATAAGGGCTCAAGGGATTCCCAGAAATTTGGGTTATCTTCTTAAAGAGGCTTTATACCACTCTTGAATGCAGCAATACAAACACACAATATATGTACTTAATAAAGAAAGTTAGTCAGAATGGACTTGCATGAGCTGCCTCCAGACACAGGTAAAACCCCGCAATTCTTCTGGGATTATACATATCAGTGGCAGTCCCAATATAGTCCCAGGTTAGTTAATCGAAAATCCAGCACTGACCTTGGGTTTTCTGTAATATCGATTCCTTACCACCATCTGGTGGCTCCTTGTGTTACTGTTTCTGCTCCAATTCACCAGATGCAAGGCAAGTGCAGAAAGACCACCAAATACCAAGGGCAGCAGGTGGGCGCTTGGCTGTCTAGCAGGAGTGGCAAGAAGCAATTGTGAGATCTAAAGAAGATCCTGCAATGTCCTTTTGCTGTCTGGAGGCACTCCTCGCTAAAGTGCATGGGAATAGATTCCAAAAGGGGCTCACGTTTTATGTATAGAATCATAGAATTGAAAAGGCCAGCTAGACCAAACCACTCCCCACGTTGTACAGGAAGCCCAATCAATGCACCTCCAATGATTGTCCTGTCACGACTGAAACACAACATATACGGATGTAATATATAAATATATGATAGTCCAAAACCTTTTTTAAAATTACGTATAAAACATTTAGTCCATATAGCTTGGTCCTGCTGTCATCTTGGATCAACTGTCCATTCTCATTTTTCTGAACCAGAAGTAGGGGTGTGCACAAATGCATTTTTCGACATTCTATTCGAAACGAGTATTCGAATGTCCAAATTTGTACAAATAGAGAAAAAACAAATGTATTAAAGTTTGAACTGATTTGAATACTTTCATATCTATTGGTACAAATATTTGACTCATATTTGATGATACGAATGTCAACAACATTCATATGTTTCCATATGCATCCTGTTTTTGTCCCGGTTGCATCCCGTTTTGGTCCCGTACGTATCCATACAAATGAGTATGGATATGAATAAGATGCGTACGGATACATATGTAATGCGTACGGATACGTACAAATACGAATGTCTGTATAATTCGTATGAATAATCCAAAACATTCAAATTCATCCAAATGTTAAAAAACAAATTCAAACAAATTCAATCAAATTTTGAATGTTTCAAATATTCTTGCCCATGCCTAATACAGTTGCTGTATTCACCTTGCCCATACTCCTGCCAGGCATTTCGAGTGAATGTCTTCCTCAGAGGCTTGAGTATATCACAGACAAAGTTTCAAAATCTCATAACATATAAATAAGATAAATTGCACATTCATAAAGCCAATTCACCAAAATCTCAATGATCCAATATCTCTGATCTGTTCTCAAATAATGTCATCATATAAGTGCATAAAAACTAAATCTAATACAATGAATTATAAAAGGACTGTTCTTGTAAATAGAGGACACCTGTCCTCACCCATATATGCCAGCCAGCAAGTAGACAGAGAACATCCTTTTTCTTAAAGAAATCCCCAAAAAAATCCAGAAGTAACTATGTGCCAAGGATAATTATATTAGAAAAATCCTAAAGTATTGCTTGACCAGTCCATCTGATCATTGAGACCCAGTGGGGCTTTCGAAGTGTGAATCCAAAATAATTCCCTTCTTTGTAATTGTTTATATGTCCTCGAACTAGAGGTGTCTCCATGTTCAATACAAAAGAATTTCAAATCTTGAACCATGTGGCTAGGGCTCTGAAAATGAGCAACTAATGAGGCTGTTTGTCTGTTTCTACTGATGCAGGACGTGTTCAGTTATCCTAGTTCTGATGGCTCTTGTTGTCACGCCTATGTAAAGTTTATTGCAGGGACAGATTATTACATAAATAACTGCCTTAAGTCGAGCAAGTAGTCAGATGCTTCAATTGGTATCTAAGGTTACTATTTGGATCTCTAAAAGTGTTCATTCTTAGAGAATTGGCACAAGCCTTACATCTCCCACTTCTGCATGCTTAGCTGGCCTCTGGGTAGCCCAGCAAATATGTAAATAACCATTGCTATTGCAGGAAACCTAGAATGATTGTTAGGTTTTCCATAATAGCAATATTATACATTACCATGACTAGGGATGTGCATAAATATTCATAATATTCAATATTCGCCTGAATTCATATGAATTTGGACATTTGTGTACAAATTGAATGTTACATTTGTACACTGACATTCATATGAATGTGAATGCTTTGCACAATTGTACGAATGCTTTGGAAAATTCGCGAAACTGGGAAGTGGAAAAGCGTCTGCGCCAGTCACATCTGCAACAGATCCAGATTCAGGGCAGATTTGATGCTTTCAGAACAGATATGTTACAGAATACGTATTGGATACATATGTAGCATTTGTGCACATTCCAGATCATGACCTCTCTAACCCAGGACTATACAATTAAAATAAACATTATAAAATCATATAGTATTAAAAGACATATAAAACACAAGTTGAAAAATAATAATAATAAAAATGTTTCAACCATGGTGGGAGGGAGAGGGCCCAAGCAGATGAGGAGCAGCAGTCAGATAGGCACCTCTGGGAAGCAGGTGTAGTTCTCTGAGCAATAAATGAAAAGTAGAAGTTTAGAATATTCCTGTTCCTATAAGAATAGTGAATGTACTTAATGAACATGAGATGAAAGAAAGAAAGAAAAATCTATACTCTTTGGGAAGCAGGAAGTAGTGCACTAAAAGTCCAGCAAGGGGCACTGTTTTGGACTACAGCAAGGCGTGGTCTGGAACAGCGCCATCCGCACTAGAAGGAAAATACATCCCACCCAAAAAAATCAAAAATGTCTGCTAAAATTGTAGAATTAGTACCAAAAATGTTAAAGCTCAGGATGATCTGAGGCTTGCAAAAGATGCTAAAAACAACAAAAAGCATGGTGGTGGTGGTGGTGGTTATGTCAGAAGCAACAGGATAGTCAAAAGAGTTGTAGATCTGCTACAGGGAGGAAATGGCAGTTATGGGTCAGGATGATAATGATGAGTCAGAGCTTCTGAATTCCTATATTTTATCTTTTTGCTCAAAAGGAAAATAAAACCTTTGCAAGTCACAGAGTGAAAAAATTATCAGGACAGACAAGGAGAAGATGAGAGAATACTTAGCTGATCTCAATTCAAGTCTGATTGAACCAGCAGTTTGTAGCACCCCTCTACTATGTTTGAGAATTTCTGGGGAACAGTAGAGAGCCCAGAAGACTGGAGGAGGGTAAATGTTGTCTTCCAAAAAGGGAAGAAGGGCATTCTGGGAAAGTACAGGTCTGACTTCGGAACTGAACAAGATCATTGAGTAGATTATTACACAGCATGGTTGTAGGCATCTGGGAAAGAATTCAATAATTAAAAGGAGCCAACATGGATATGTAACAAAAATGTCATGAAACACATTCCTCCCTTTCAATCTGATTTGAATCAAAGGGCGGGGGGAGGGTTTGGCTTTGTGCAATGTTTGCACACAAAAGAAACCCCATTCCCCCCTTGCAGCTTCCCTTCACCCCACCCCCTCATCTTTTGCCACCACCACCACTGCTGCCGTGCCCTCATCAGAGGCTCAACTAGGCCTTCCAGAGGTGGGTTTGCAGCTGGAGTGGCTGCCCCATCCAGGAATCATGGTAAATCACATGAGATTTCCTTCAATTCCAGGATGGGGGTAACCTCTAAATCTATGAATGCACCTCCAGAAGGCCTAGTTGAACATCAGAGGAGGGTGCAACAGCAGTGGGGGCCATAGTGGGGGCTGGATTTACAGGTAAGGGGGCGTGGCCAGGGGGACAGGAGGCCAGAGGTGGGTAGATCCAGCCCTTTGACAAAGGTCTGATACATTCGATTTGCCCACTAAGGTTCAAATTGATAGGAATTTGCATGAATTGCAAATATGAGTATTTTTCACCCATCCCTAATGCTAGACTAATCTTATTTCCTTTTATGATAAAGTTACTAGTTTAGGGACGAGCTATGGGCATAGTTCAGGCATGGTAGAGCTCAGAAAAAGGGTAGAGAAAGTATCTTCATGGTAGGCTAAGCAATGACTTAATTCTGGCTCGGGATGGCCCAGTTCCATCTGCGAAGCAAACTAGAAAAGGAGCCCAGTGAGGGCTATAAATGCTGCATAAATTTCTCAGATGTGCCTTTTACTTACCTCCCTTCCCTCCTTCTCTGGCAGGTATAGAGCTGTAGAGTGAGATTGAAGTGCTCTCTCAATCACTTTTGAACAGCTAATGTTCTAGGAACTGCAGTTTGGCACATCCCTGGTGGCATGTTACCCTCCACTAGATTCTTCAAGCATTGGTGATATAGTCATGTGTCAGAAATAATCTAATGAAGCCTGTATTGGGCAGGAAGTGGGACATGATTACATCTGAGGTTCCTTCCCACTCTATGCCTTAGTTTAGGTCTGACAAACCTGTCAACTCAAAGTTTGATTTGCTGTTCTTCAAACAGATGGAGACAATCGACAGCAGCATAATGGCCGCTCACCTCCACAGCTGCCTCAGCCATGTAAAAATCAGAGTTGGTGAATCCTGCCAACAGCTGAGGAAAAGTTCTATGCATATTCTCCATGAAAGGGTTAATTGTTCATACAACTAGCAGATGGAAAACTGAGGAGTCCTGATAGACTAGCATCAGCTCTCCAAAGCAATAGGGTTGCAGTGGTACAATGAGGATCTGCAAAGGTGCCAACAGGGTTTCTGAGATCAGTTCACTCATTCCATGTCACTCCCTTAAGAGGATAGAGATGTGCACGTACTTTGCATCACACACAGCACAGAAATCCTAATTTCTCTCACACAAACCTAAAATTGCAAAGAACTAAAGGTTCATTAACTGTAAAACAGTCAAACTATATTGCATAAGTCATTCATTATACAATGTTACAATGGCAATACAAGGCCAGATATGGTATGTCAGGTCTTTTCCATACGAGAAGTTATCCTGTTCTAGGAAAGGATTGACGGGCCTTCCTCTATAACCGGCTCAGAGCCTGTATCCTGGACTACCAAGGCATGCAGACAACTTGCCTATGTACAGGCCAGATTACAAGGTGGACCCTTTATGGTGGCACTCCAAGAAACACCACCAGATGCTGTGTCAGTGCATGCTAGGATGTACTGACTGTAGTAGACCACTGCTCTCAATAGCAAGAGTGATTTATTCACTTAAGTGTTCAACTTAGTATACCTTATGCTTGGTTTAGCAACAATGTCTGCGTCCAGACACATTTATACTGTGCAATCCCAATCGAGCCATCACACACAACAACTGATTGATCGTCGTGGCATTGCATTATACAACTGGGACTACGCACTTACCTTAATGTGGGATCAATGCCACTCACTGTGCAGAATAAAGAAAATCCAGAGCTTCAAGCCAATGCAGGCAGGAAGGCGAGGAAAGGAGATGAGATGCCAACAAAGCAGGAAGGGCAGCTCACAATTTGATTGGCTGCCTCAACCCTTATGACGGCACACGCCTCAACTCTCACAGCTTTGATGGGGAAACTACGGAGCTGCCTTTCCAGTTGGGGCACCGGTTGTCACCGCACAGTAAGCATACTGCACTTTTATATTTAACTACAGATTTATTCTGCTAGTCTAGAGGCAGCCAATATAACAAGGTTATACAATAACTAACCAAAAGTATCAGTTCTTCCCCACAAGTGCCCAATTCCCAACTTTCCAGAAGTGGTGCTATATAATATTTTCAATAAAGTCTCGTTAGAAATAAGAAGGTGCTGGCAGGTATGCCGTTCCTCACATGCTTCACCTAGAAGGGCTCTCCTGGAAATCCTGAAGGCCCTTACACCAGATGCTGTGCAGATAACCATGGGCTGGACTACCTAGCATGAGAAAGCATAGGTGTAGGACAGCCCACACTGTGTGAAAAGGAGATGTGAAAAGGGAGGTGTGAAAAGCTGACAAAGAAGGTTTTATTCCGTTTAAAAGATATTGAAACTTATGATCTGGGGCCTGCCTACACCTAAATTTTAATCCACATTTTCTCCACTTTCAAACTGGATGAATACATCAACAAAGTTACAAGAAGTAGGAAAACTGTTAGTCATTTTACTGATGTGTTCCCTAACTCTGAAAGTGGATTGATAGTGGATAAAAAGGTATAGCTAAGTTCTGGAACATCTATATTTTGGGAAATTCCAGATGAAGCTGATTTAAGAAACCAACATATTCTAAAAACACTTAGGCTGCATCCCCAAGCAACTTATTTGCCTCTCTAATTTCCCTCTACTGTCCCTCTATTCCAGCGGACTTTAAAAATGCTGTTCAGTTCCAGAATAAGCGTCCGCATGAGGCTCAGCAAAACGCACGTTTAAAACGCACCTACCGTCCCCATGGAAGTGTGTTTTCTTTACCTGCATTTTTTTCTCCCTGCCCCCTATCTTGTTGATAGGGTTCCAGCAGGAATGGGGAGGGACTGCATTCTGCGTGGCTACAACCAGGAAGAAACCCCCGACAAGTCCAAAGGAAAAATAGCCATCGGTTCTCTGTTCGTCTCCCAGATCTCCACCCCCCGAAACGGCGTCCCATGCTGGCAAAGGCAGTGGCTGCAGCCATCGACCGCACGATCATTCACTAATTTACTCTCAACACTTTCCCTTTGATCACTGTTAAATCCACCCTGTACAGCAGTTGTGACTGTAACAATCCACCCACTTCACACCTGATAACAATGTTGCAATTC
>MTQE01001280.1:1072305-1092056 GCA_014337955.1 Aspidoscelis marmoratus
GAGAGAGGGGGTGGGCACCATCATGACTGGCAATGGGCAGGGAGGACTTGATGTGGGGCCTCCGAGGATTGAATCTGAGATAAGGTTGCCGGCGGGATGCCGTTGGGATCCCGCGGACACGGATCAAGTTGAAAGCCGTGGAGACAGTTTCGTTCCGGTTCCATTATTTCGGTTTCGTTAAACCAAATTAAGGCATGCTGTGGGGATGCAGCCAGAACGATCTAGAAACCAAACTTATTTGAACAGATGCAGGATGCAGAGGAAATTAATAAAGATGACTTAATTTTTTCTCATAATCCAGCGGGGACTATGGTTTAGCTATGGTAACCTGTTGAAATTGATTGACGATAGGATTAGGCCATAGAAAAATACTTTTTCATGTTAAGTTTACTTAATTTTTGAATATCGCTCCCATGAAAGCTACATTCCTGCCGTTGAGTTTTATCTGTTATTTTGGCCAGTTTAGCTAGATGAATCCATAGTGTAGAGAAGTAATATAATTACAAAGTCTTGCCAGTTGCAAGGGGCAGCAGCTGCGAAAACTCCTGACATGCTGGTTAGCTTCCTAGAAATATTTGAATGTTCTAAAGAAAAGAACAATAAGCTATGCTGGACGGCAGGGAGGAGAATCTTAATTCAGTGTTTGGGGAGAGTTGAATAAGTGCTGAAACTAGTAGTTGCCAGCTCCAACTGAAGTCAACCCAGGTGGTCCTACCCTACCCTCTCTCAGAGTTATAATCCTCCCCTTACTGAGGGGTCCCTACGAAGGAAAAAAAAAGCAGCTTTTTAAAAGTCTCTTTTAACTTTTACTTACCATGTTAAAATACAAAATAAAGAACAGATTTTTTTGTTCAAAATTGGCAGAAATATTAACAATCTTAATTTTGGTAATATATTCTTAATTTTGTTTTTATTTTCTCTTTACTAGATGACTAGTTCAAAATGAATCCTGAAAACGTTAAGGAATCAGGCATTTTTCTGCTGCTTTTCAAGAATATTCTCAGAGAATCTCTGAAAAACTGGCAACCATAGCCCCTTTGCTCCTATTGTGCCAACAAAGTCCCAGTTATTGCTCCTCACTCCTGCTGGTCACTTCACATCAGCCTCTCTCAATGGGCAGGATCCTTTCTGCCCTACTTTTTTTTCTTTTTTTTGCTACAGCCCTGAGTCATTGAGGAGGTGCAAAGATGATTGTCCTCCCTCTGGCCCGGGCTTTCCCTCTGATTACAGTGCTTTTCAGCCAAAAACACTGTACTGCAGAAGGAACAGAGGAGCAAGAATAAGAAATGGTGCAAGGCTTCTTTCTCCTCATCCTCCTTTTTAGGCAGACATGGCAGGCATAGGAGATGGAGACAAGAGGGCCCACAGAAGTCACCACTCCAGGGGATGAAGCAGTTCTTCCAGGAGATTTGCAGCCTCCATGGCCTCTTCCAGGTTCTGCTGCCACACCTCCAGGGACTCAGGCTTTTACTAGCACATCTTCTCTCTTTGGTTATGGCTCAGACTCAAACAGGAGGCTTTAGGACTATGGTAGAAGGGGAGATCCAGGAGTCCCTCCTTTCAGATCCAGGCACAGAGCAGGTGCCCAGCCCAAGACAAATAACCTTCCTGGGAGATACCCTGATAGATGATAATGGTTCCATCTTGAATGACTGGGTCTTCAGAAATTTATTAACAAACTTAAACATGCTTTGGCTTTGGCCTGACATTCACCACCAGTTAGCCTCCAACAGGAGCAGGAGGGCTTAGACCTATAGTTGTCCATTTGTTCAGAAGTACTGTATCTCTAGAACAAATCATCATGTTCATTCCAGGCTTGGACAGGAAAAATAGTTTTTGTCTAATACACTGTGTTCTTTGTTTGACTATGGCTGACTTCTTTTTAAAGAAAGAGTGATAAATAATGATGAGGTGAATTAGAATTATGAAGTTTCGGGGTGAGGGTTTAAATTCTTATCAGCATGTATGAAGTAACATTATACTCCAGATTGAAAGTGGATGTATGTTTTTGTATGCAGTTTGAAATCTACTTTTTGTGGTATACCTGCAATACGTTTGGTGGTAAACCCAGTGACCCTAAAAATTCCTTACAGAAATCAGTCTAATCTGATATATGATTTGGTAGCAAGAATACAAAACAACATAACTCCATGAAGACTTAAATGGAAATGCCCCTGTAAAGAAACTTATTTGGTAGGGTATTTCCCTGTCATCTGACCACTGTCTGTTCTGTACATCTTGGAGGGATGATATCAAAGGCTACCCATGGACAGAAGTGACAGAACAGGTAATTGCCTCAGATAATTGCTCATTGCCTGACAACTTTTTTTTGTCTGCAAACATTGGACCATCCATTTTTTATTTTTTCAACACTGGGAAAACGCTAGTTTGAGCCTGACAAATAAATCCTTATCTACAGCAGTAAATTCTTCATTCACAACCACCATGGCAACAGCTAAATTTCTGACTCAAGGAGAAAATGTGAAATGAATTCTGTCATCCTAAGAAGTAGCAAATCATTGGACTTTCAGTGACCCTGACATAAGTACTGGTGAAGAGTGTATTTCCAAGTGGAGCTGTCAGCCAGAAGGTTAACTATACTTGAAATTTTAAAACTTCAGTAGTGAAAATATGTAGGATGCCGGTGTAAAACTGCATATAGGTTTACTCCATGAATATGAAACAGCTTTTGGGGGCCCCAGAACTATCACATGTGTATGCAAATCATTGTTTGGGGATTACAAAGCTACCTCAACATCCAGAAGTGTTTCACCCTTACTAATTAGGGTTAACTTTTTGTATTTGCTAAGGTCCCAATTGTTCTCTCATGCTTATTATTCAGGATTGGATGAAATATTTTTAGTGGTGTTCATGGACAGTTACCTTCCATTGCAATTAGACTGATGAAAATGTTTTATATGTGTTCAATTTAGTAAATTCTTCACTTCGTTTAGAAGAAAAAGAACAGCAAGGACAATTCACATGGAAACTGTGTGTCTAGTTTGGCTTTACATCTTGAATATCCAGAAGTCTTTGGCAGCTCTGTAAAAGGATTAATATGTCATCTTAATGGACCATGAATCTTTAGTGTCAGGGAGATATGTAGAAGGCTGCCATGAAGGCCCTTGGTCACCCTGTACCAAAGGCTACCAGTGCATGAGATGGCTGCAGTACATGAGGTAGGATAGCTGACAGGCACTGCCCAACAGAGGGCTGGAGTTTGTACAGTGAAGGGCTTGCCATTTATGTAGTAGGTGCATCTGTGCCAGTTAAGATTGTTAGTACCACAGGAACATGAAAACACGTTGGTAAATGCAAGATGTACAATATCTGAGTATTAAAAGCATTTTCTGTCTTTGTTTTAGGAATTAAATGTGGTTTCCTGTCTCAGGATACTATCTGAGATGCTGGTGGGGGGCAGCTGTCTGGTTAGTATATTCTTTCGATAAGCTCACAAGAGTTGTTTTGTATGTGACCTCTTTTTAAGAGACTACCAAAAGATCAGTCCTAGATGTTGCCCCCAGACTCTAGAATCAGTTCAACAAGACAGATTCAAAAAATCCATCCTTAAACAAGTGAAATATTTTCAAATATGATTTTAGTTTAATGCTAATGCTGTACTTTTCTTCTGTTACACTTATGTTTTTATTGCCGTTACTATAATTTTATTAGCATGATGTCCTTCATGTATGACCTGCTATGAGAGCATTTGTTGAAGAGAGGCTATAAATTTGACAAAAAAGTATTTTCTTCTTTGGGTTGTTTGTATGTATCTCTATAATTTGCTCTTATTCTGGTTTTCTGAGGGTGTCAGAATTTTCATGAGTTTTGTCTTTTAATCTGGATCATCTCTTGTCCCAGCCATGAAGCTCATGTGAGCTTCATGGCTGCACCCCCATGCCTCCCCAAGGGTTAAGAACAAAAGTTCCTAGCCTCAGGGCTTCTGGGCCACTGAAAGTCATCTCCTGTATTATGGATCAGGGCTGTGCTGGCCTGCTGGCAGACCCAATTAATCATGTGTACCACTGGCACAGATTAAGATCTCTAATCCAGACCACACTCTTTCTAGTGCAGACTACAGTGGACCAGCAGGGTGTATAACTTCACATTTCTGCATTAATGCGCAGATCTGAGGTGTAGACGTGAACTACATTGACCCTTAATCCATATTAAGGATCAGCGCAGAAAGGCCCTTTGATTCTTTTAATTATTTTTAAAACATGGGTGAGGTTGAGCAGCAAGTATGGTCAGAATGATTTAAATTTGCCCACATTACCTGACATTTTCCCTTGCGCTTTAGTTAGTCTTTCAAGTTCATTTAAAAAAATAAATAAATCTTGTTTGCTCTTATGTCTGCAACTATAAGTAGTCCGGAAATATTTTCATGCTTTGTTTTCTCTGACATTGCCATGCCACTGTACTATGCAAGCGTGTCTGACTATTAACCTTTCTGTCATTCAAAAAACACATTACCCCCCCCCTTATAACACTTTACACTATAACAGAGCCCAGTGCTTGAGGCTGCATGAAGACATCCACTCCTCTGTGATTTCAGTATCCTAGGAGCTGCTTCCATTGAAGACTTATTAGCTTTACGTTTTGGAGCAGACATATTAGTATTTACTCTCAGTATTACTGATCTCTTGAGTTTCTAAAACATTGTAGATGATCAGAAAGTAAGTTAAAGATGTGATACTTGCTTTCTCTGATTTCAGAAAGATATTTGCTTAAAACTTTTGAAAGTTCTGTAGTCTTGTGTCTTTAGTCTTGCGCTCTGTATTTTTATAATTAGTGATGAGATAGGTATAAGGATTCTCTTTATGACTCGCAATAATCTTTTGCAGACTTCCAAGCCTAAGAACCATCTTTCGGTCTATCGACTAGAATGTTTACTTACTCTCTCTATGGTACTTTTCCAGGCTTATCTTTTTGGGGCTTGTTTCCAAAATATAGGACAAACAGTCAGGATACTTTCCAGTAGATAGTGAATCCATTTTCCCTTACCACTGCTTTTTGCCATTTGTGCTAGCCAAAAGCCTGTGTGGGATACCTACCAGGTGTGCTTTTTCCTATTCTGCTTTCCCAGTGTCTCCTGCTGTATTAAGAAAAGTCCAGTAGCCAAAATGAGGGTTTGTATGTATAGCAACTCAAAGGAGCAAATATTCCTTGCAGTGTATAGAGGTGGTAACTAATGAAATTTACCTTAACCCATTTTGGTTATATTCTCAAATGATCATTTCAAATTTTTGTCATTATATTATATTTCAGTCATAACAGGAATTGACAGCAAACAATTATGTCAAAACATGATAAAAGTCTGGGATGTAAGACAGAACTCATCAGTTAAAGCAGAGTCTGCATGCTTGATATTTGGTGGTGGGAAGGTGGGGTGGACAAACATCCATGCATGAGGGGCAGCCATCTCTCACCCAAAATGGTGAAAGGCACGGCTTTTCTCAAGAACAGGAGAGGTATCTTTCAGTGTGGTTGTATACTGCCCACTTTACTCATATGGTCCAGCCACCCCTGCAGTCAGGAATAATTCAGATATTCAGTTTCATGCATAAACACTGATGTCCAAATGCTGAAATTTGCTGTTTTTATTTAACATTCTTGTTTCCAGTGAAACAAACTTTCTGATGTAATCTTAGCTTAACGTTTTGGGTATGTCTGTAATTTCATGTTTATCCTCTCTTATTTCCACGCAGACATCTTCAGAGTAGTAAATGTGAGTTAGTAACAGGCAGTATAATGCAGAAACCAAGCCCTCAGAAAGGTAAGCCCAATACTCAACTCAAGCAGAGGTCATGAGATACTTTTAGTTAGTTTGTGTGTCACTAAATACTTTATGGAGGTAGAAGAGAAGGGTGTAAATATTTTCCTAAAGTATCTGGTTGAGTAGAATTGTGGGTTACATTTAGATATAAAGCTTGAAGAAACAAAAAGTTCAATGTACACAGCTTTTGTATTTCTCTTTGGTACAACAGTGAATGCATGTATCTTTATTTTTTGTGTGGTGTGCTTGAACAAATGTTTTACCCAGAAAATTGTAATACTGGCTTAATTCAGTAGGGCTTACTGTTAATATTTATTGTTTTTATTTGTATCCTGCGTTAAACCTGAAGATCTCAGGATGGGTCACAATAAAATCACTTTAAAACAAATAAAATAAAATAGCTAAAATGATAACTCTGTCTGCATGGGGAGCAGATGCTGCTCCCTTACCCAAAGGCCTGGATAAAGCAGTGTATCTTCACTACTCATATGATGCATTTCAGAGGGGATATGACTGAGAATGTCTAGCCATGCATTTTCACCCCTTTAACTACTGAAGGTGGTAGAAGCTCTAAGGGTGCCTCACTGGCAGATTTTAGGGCATAGGCAGGTGTATTTTTTTAAATTTGTATTATTTTATTCCAAAAACGTACAGACACAAGACATACAAGTACATAGACACAAATATGTTATACTTCAACCATAATACAATAAACTAAATCTAATATTCACAACAATACAGTATAAGAAGACACCCTATCTGCCCCCTCCCATGGAACAGAGCTGACTTTTAAATATTTTCAAATTTTTCAAGTGATGCATTGGGTTTACTGTATTCTTTAACACCTGACTCCCACCCGTACGCAGGCCATACAGTAACATTTTCTCTCATTTCTGTTGCCATCTATATTAGTTTTCATGCCCGTATAGATCATTCTTGGTTCATTTTGACTATGTTCAAACCTGCCAGCTACCTTTTATCAGCCAGGAAGTGCAAAGATCCAGAGAGCATGTGCTCACCTGAATCCCAGCAAACCATGTGTCCACATCCTTAACCCTCAATAATTGAAACTGATACAAGATACGTGAAAAATTATCTGGATACATCCTTTGGACTGTTTTCAGCTGTGGCATCCAGTCCCATAAGGATCTGTTCGACTTTGCTTTAAAGTGCCTTGCGAATTGTGTCACAGTAGATGCTCTGTGGCAACTTTTCTTGGATTAGATCTTAAAAGGCCATTCACTTGAAAAAGCTCTACCGGGTGGCTGCTTGAGCAAGGAAAAAGGTGGAGAAACAGCTCCTTTTTTCTGCTGCCATTGTCACATGGTAGGCATGATTGTGTGCTCTAAGCTCTGGTTGGTCAGATTCAAAATATCCCTCTTGCTTCATTGCTCATACCTTCATGGAACACCAAGACATTTTCTGGGTTCCAGAGTTGCATCAAAGTGGCTTGGGAGCAATTGAGGTGTTGGCTCTGATCACCTCACAATTCCACATTGCAACTAGAGCTTCGGCAGGAATACTACCCATGTCAACAGGAATATCCTCCAGAGCAGTAAGGAATCTCTCAGATCATCACTGGGATAAATGTATCCATGGGTTGTGCTCCATGCTGAATTCAGTGCAAATTGTAGGTGGTGTAAGCCCCCAAAATGAAAAGTTTACTTTTGGTGCCAATATCCCCAGCACTATTTTATTGCCTCACCTGATGCGTGAAGTTCTGGGGATCAGTCACCTTTGTTAGCAAGCCTCTTTTTATCTGCTCATTTCCCCACCCAGTGTGGAAGCCATAGTCTTTGGGGTTTCTTGGGGCTCCCAGGAGCAGTCCACCATTGGTATCCATCATCTTTCCCTGTCAGCAGACTAGTGGCAGCCATCTTAGACAGCCATCTTCTACTCCTCTATGTCAGTGCTTTTCCTAGAGCTACACTACAGTGACTCCTATTTGGGAGTCTTCCTTCCCCGATTAGACTCTTGAGTTTTCCTTGCCCCCAGCTTTGTCAACCTAGTTGCCTCCTTTCCTCAGTGGGAAGGAGTTTTGGCCTCTTGATTCCAGCCTGTAAAAGCCTTTGAGTTCCCCTCTTTTACCAGCATTGGATCAGGAAAGTGGCATGAGGAAGCCTCCTTTATTGGCCACTATATTTGAAAGAGCCTTGTTGTTGGGGGTAATTACCTTTGTTTCCCTGACATCCCCACAACCATCAGTGGGACCGAGCTGTAGCCTTGTCCATCCTGTGGTCTGTGGTTTGGTGGGTGATTTTGGCACCCATTGAGGAGAAGCTTTGACTTTTCAACAGCAGCCCAGCACGCCTGAAGAAGGGCAGCACATTGCCACGCATCCCATCCCCACCTGCCTTTTTTTCCACTGCCTAGCACAGTGTCCCCATCACTGCTGGTCTCAACAGCAGAACCCTTTTGTGTGTGTGTTCTGGGGGTATGAGGTGTTCCAAGTGATTCTCAGTCTATCTGCAGCTGCAGACAGGCCCATATAATATTTTTCCCTTCTGTGTGGGCTGGTTTCTTTGTTCAGTTCAGGTGCCTGGCCTCTTTCCTATCCAAGGCACCAGCTCAGTAGACCACATAACAGTCCCTTGGTAGACCAATTTCATTAAGCTTCCTGCCTTTTCAGGGTGCATTGCTTCCAGGCTCTGTGAAAGTTTGTTCCCTCTGTGGGAGGGGGAGCTCTTTCACGTCACGTAGTGGTGTAGGAGCTTAGTACACCTGATTTTCTTTCAGGGTTTATGATTTTGGCTATTTCTTGAAAGCCTTGCCAAAAGGGTTCTTGTCTTTTCCTCTCTTTTTTCTCCTCCTATCTGCAATGGCTCATCTTCTTTTGGGTACCACTTCCTAGGCTTCTATCCTGGAATCATCTTCCTCACCTCAACTGCCTCCAACTCCTTTTGCTCTGGTTGTCCCCATCCAGATCCTCAGTGGGCACAGTTTACAAATTCTGTGATGGGTTTGATGATGTCGTTCTTTGCACAGTTCTGCTCCCAGCATATGGAAGTCTTATCTCAGCCACGTGTCCCCAGGGACTTCCATTTGCCTTTGGGCCTCCCTTGACTTTTACTATCCACGCAGTCTTCCAGACAGTCACATAAAAGAAAGCACAAGCACAGCAAACATCATATTACTAAGCGCTGTCTAAGTTACACAAGGAGGACAATGTACCAACCCCTCCTTCTTCTTCTGCAGTCATCTCTCAGACACCTACCATGCCTCAAACTCAGGACCCGATTCAAACTATCCAGCCTTTGGGTCTCATTCACCACAAACCATCTTGTTCTTCAGAAAGATATGATTCAGGTCAATCTTTCCCTGTTTTAGAATACTCTGTTATTGGCTCCTTCCAGGCCTTTCTGGGTGCTTTCTATTCCCACGTCCTTTGAGAATATGATCTTGGCAGAGTGGAAATGTCCTGCTAAGTCTTCCAAACTTCCATCAGTGCCTCGTAAGTGATTTGGATTGCACACTAAGGCCCAGGACATGTAGGTGGTGCCTCTGGTTGATGCTGCAGTCACCGGAATCCTATCAAAATCCATTGCTCCTTCTGATGGAGATTGACTGGTTGGGATCACACTGAAAAAAACCTTCAAGGTAGATTCCTTGGCTATGTACACATCAGCTCATGTAACTCTCTTTGTCTGTGCTGGAGTTAAATGGTCTGGTAGATTATCTTTGGGAAGGGCTACTGCTTCCTCTGCTAAATCCATGGTCAAAAATATCTGTAAAGTATTTTAGTGCTGATGCCTCAGTGAATGATGTGATCTTTGCTGCTTGATCTGTTGCCCTTTTCTTCTTTTTCCTTGTAAGTGTAAAGAACAGAAGCCAGGAAAGAAACATTTCTTTTGTCCCTACAGAGCTTCTTGATCTCCATATCATTTGAAACCCCCCTCAGCCTAGCAGACCTTCCTGGAACCAATACCATTTTCCCCAGCAGTTCTCCTCCAAGGTCAACTGTCATGCCTGCCCACCCAAGCAACAATAACAAGGTCACACAGGTGGGAGGTAGGTTGTCTTCCTTCATATACCTCTGGCAAGCCTTCACGTCTGACTCCTGAGCGTCATGGGTGATTTCTCAGGATTTTCAGAATTTGATAGTATACACACTGACAGATTTAGGAAGTCTCAGTACTGTAGACACTATAAAAAGAGATGGATTGCCCCTCAGGCTATTTGGCATCTGAAGCAGATTGAGGAAATAGAACACTTTCCCAGTAGGGAACTGGGCTTAGGGGTTTACTCTCATTTTTTCATAGTCTCCAAGAAGAATGGCTGTTGAAGGTCCATTTTGGGCCTGACATTTGTCAACCATTTTTTAAAGAAACAAAATTTTTAAATGGAGACCTTCGCCTCCTTAAGGGTAAGTGCCATTAAACTCAGGTGTACCTGAGTCCGTGTGTTCTTGTACACTATATCAGTAGTGGCTTCTTGTTCCTATAACCAAATGAGCAACAACAAAACAGTTTTTAGGACTCAAGATCCCCAAATAAAAAAGGGACCAGAACAGTGTACAACAGTTCTCTCAAGCCCATCCATACCTAAATTTTAGCTTCAGTCCACCTTTAGAGTGAGAGAACACATCAGCAAAGGGATTAGTAAATTTCTTTCCACATTATCTAGTCCAAGTATGGATATTTTGAGGTAGGTAATGCCAGGAGAAAACAGCTTGTCACTTTGCTGATGTGTTCTCTCAGGCTGAAGCTGGATTAAATACTTTGGACCCAAAGTATACTCACCTTTTGCCAATGCAGTGTGACCTTTTCATTCTGTTTGTGCGAACAGGTGAAACTGATGTGATGTGCTGGTTTCCCCAGACTCAGAAGTGCAATACCATAACTTTACTCATGTAAACAGATCTTTAGAAAAGACTGATCTGTAAAAGATGGAAGGTGTGTAAGAAGCAGAACTGAGTTATTGCATGCCTTATAAGAGATAGGACTAAACTTTCTGCAGAATGCAAAGAGAGGCATGCACAGGTTATGGGTTATATTTGTCTAAATGGTGAACAGTTATCTAGGGGATTAAAATAACTTATTCAGTTCAGATAAATAAAATCCTAACAAAATTTGGGGAGAAAGTGCCAACCTCAAGAAGCTTACTTGATACTTTGTGTTGTCCACTGTTTTGGCCTCCATCACCATAAGCTGCCTACTTTTTGTGCACACAATGAAATGTCTGCCAGTAATTATTTTTAAAGGGGACTAACTTGTTATACTGTTAGTCAGCAAGGGCAGTTTAAAAAGCTCTTTTGAGCCCGTCTTGATGCTTTGGCACCATCTGCTTATACTCCCAGCATGGTGCAAATCATAGCTATGCTGGCAGATGCATCTTTCCTTTTAATGAGGCATGAAACCAACAAGCAGTCTCTACCTCATAGCATTTTCCACCAGTGACTATAATTGTTTCTCTCAAAAGCACAGCACATGGTGAATGTATCTGTGGCTTAAGCATTTAAGGTGACTTTTCCTTGAAGTTGTATTGCTTTCAGTTTTATTCCCCTGACTCAAGTATTTGCCTGGTGATCTTTTACATAAAGTAATGTATAGAAAAAAGGGAGTATCTTTTAGCATTCTTTATTTACATAGCAAGAACAAGAAATTTCCCTGTGTATATTATTTTGCTTCTATTTCTTTTCACTCCCTTGGATTCTGGCTTTAAAATTACTTTTGCATCCTCAGATGCTCATCTAGCTAGAATTTTAGTTCCTCTGAAGTACCACTTGTCCTTTTCATAAAGTGAAAGTAAATGGAAGAAAACAGACACCCAAGTGAGCATGCTGAGAGGCAGCTGGAAAGCTTGATAATAAAGATGCTGGTGGATTAGTCAGCAGCATGGTGGCCTCATTTCTTCTTGCAGTCTTGAGTTTTTAATCCAGTGCTGCCACTGTGACTTTTGGTTATGAACACCATGCAATATGTTTTAATATAAGAGTAGGCAGTATTCTGTTAGTGCAAATGACTACAAAAGCATTCTCTCCCAACCCAAAAAAACTATCAGCAGCTTCCTTCATTTTGCCACTCTTTCCTAACTAATAAAGGTTTAGTCTTTGAAAAGTTTATAATAGCTTCTACTTTACATCTTCTATAGACCATGTGCGGTTGCTAAAGATGATAAGGATTTTGTTCAGTTTTTAAAGATATCTCTTAAAATTTCATGAAAGTGTAGAGATGTGTATGAACTGAAATTTGTTGGTTCAGTATGGTTTGATCTAGAACTAAATTGAACATGCTTGATCCAGTTTGAATCAAACCTCAAATAGTTTGTGAACTGTTTGATCTTTTAAAAAATGATAAAATGCAACAAAATACATTGGGAAAGTCCTTTTTAAAGGACCAAATGGCAGTTGAATCAAGCTGGTTAAAATAAAATATGGTGGTTGGATCAGTTTGATCAAATATCTGCTGGTTCAGTCCAAGTCAAAGGGCCCCTCTCAAATTGGAGTGTAGTTCAGTTTTATTTGAACTGGCTCAGACTCAAACTGAATTTACACATCTGAACAAAAGTATATTTCTTAATTTTTCAGTTGAGTTTTAGTGGAAGATGCTAGATGTTTTTCACAATACATTTTTTAAATTAAAAAGTAGCTTTCCGTAGAACACAGACACATCCTGAATCCTTCCGTGTGTCTGAAAGTTGGTTGGACCAATTTCTGTAACATTATGAACAATGAATTTTTTAACTACTTTGCTTATATGATTCTAAAAACACACTGAAAATAAAAGGAATGCCAAGCAGATCAAATGAAACTTGTGTTGAAAGATAAACTTGGATGAGGTTGAGAGTGGGAAAGCAAGTGAGAACTTGCTTAAGAAAGAAACTGGAGCAATTTGATTCTCATTTTTTGCCTTTTAGCAATAGACTGGAAAGATGGCAAAAAACACAAGTATGGACGCCTATCAGAACCTTCTTCCCAGTACCAAGGTATGAATTAAATCAGTGTTTTTCAGTTCCTCTTTGTTTGAAGAACAGTTTAGTGATTTCATGACAAGTTCCGAAGGAAAGAAAAAACAAACTATCTTCATCTATACATAGAGCTGATTCGACCTTCTATCCATTCAGGGCTTCAGACAGAGGATTTCCCTTCTGTGTGAGAACTGGGTTTCTGCACTGCAAAACAAAGGATCAGGACTGCCCAACATCATGTTGTTCTGTGCAGTGGCATATGATTTCAGGCTTGCCAGGTCAAAATTTGTCCTCTGTTGGCCTGGCAGTGACCTGGGAAGCCCTGACAGACCCTGAATGGCATGTTACTGCCCATGGCAGCCAACCCTACCCTCCCAGTTCTCAGAGCACAGGTGCAAGGTGAGTTACTCTGAGCCTGCTTCTAGGGCCAAATTTGCCAAGTGATTTGAAAAACATTATTTATGACAGTGTTTTCCACATCCCTAATTACTTGATGACCTGGAGCTTAAAATAGTTCCCTCTTTAGCTTACTAGTCACTGTCAATACAAGAGGAGGGTGCTGGTGTTAGATAAATTATAGGTGCTATCCAATAAAGGTCATCCATCATGGCAACCAAGGCAGTTTCGGTGTGAAACCCTTACCTAAGGCCAGATTGGAATGGGTCGCAGCTTCTTTAAGAGCTGCTGGCAACCCTCCCTCCCTCAAAGGAGGGATTTATCACTATCTGGACCCCCCCCCCCCAATTAGCTTTTATAAGCCCTGAAAGGTAAGAATTAAGGAGACAGGTAGTAGGCCAAACCCCTGTAAGCAGCTCTGGGCAATTCCGCTAAATCACTTCCAACTGTTCCATGCGAATCTTAGCAGCTTTATCCTAAAAGTGCCTTGTAAATTTATCACAGCAAGCAATTAATCACAGTAGCCCTCTAACCACCAGGAATTCAATTTCCATGCTGATGATGCCTCTTGTAGACCGGCCTAGGACTTCCTATCCTCCATGACAACCATGGGGCTGTCTCAATATGTTAAGGGCCCAATTCACACTGCAGGACATACACTTGACCTGGTCTTTGCTACAGAGTATGAGAATGAGACTCTAGAGTCTCACTACCAATCAGACTAGATCCTGTTGGGCTATTGAAGCAAATGATTTGAGTAGACAGAAAACTCCGATAGTGATTGGCTCAGAATGAATAAGTATATTTAGGGCCTTTGTGCAAAGACAGATTAAATTGTTTCTGATTGACCAAGAGACTACCCAGTAGTAAATCATTTGAAACCACTAGCCTTGTGAGAATGTGCCTTTAAACTTATCCAGCAGGGTAAAATTCTGTGCTTAGATCAATCATATGAAGATTTGATTCAAGTAGACCCTATTTTTCTCTTTGTATAGAGGGAGTATTTAAAAGACCCATGAATCAGAGCATTTCTATGCCACCTTTCACTGTGGTATAATTTTAAAATAAAACTGAACTGCAGAAGAAACAGTTGTGTAACTTTGTTAGCTTCCTGGAAAGATGGAAGAAAGCTTACCTGCATGCAGTAACAAGGATACGTTTTAATAGCGTTTAAGCATGCATATGTGATTATTGCAGTTCAGATTTAGATGAGAGGGGGCTTGAAAAAATAATAACTGTAACAGTTGCTGAGAGAGTTGACAGACACTAGGAGAAATACCCAAAGGTCCCACCGAATTCACAGGTATTAGGCTGTTTACATTGGCTAAACCCTAAGGCCAAATGGTTCATTGCATAGATGGGACCTTAGAGCTTACTCCATCTACTGAGTTAGGAAAGCATTTAGTACCTTCAGCAAGGGAGAAAACAAGCTTGGTATGTCATTTGGAATTGTATTCATCAAGTTTCTAATGAATACTAACAATTACTTGAAAGTTCCACTGCGGTCACTTTTCCCCTCTTCTTACAGGTCACTTTGCATGGGACAAATACTTGAAAGAGACGTGTTCCATCCCAGCTCCTGCCCATTGCTTCAAGCAGGTAATGGAGGCTTGGGATGACTAGATAACGGTACTTGTCAACTCACAGGCAAATATGAAATAAATTTCTGTATTATGTCTTAGTGAGAAATAGCTCTAAGTTATGTGACAGAACTGGTAAGGAGAGAGTACTGTATTTTCTGGCGTGTAAGACTACTTTTTAACCCAGGAAAATCTTCTCAAAAGTCAGGGGTTGTCTTATACACCGGGTGTCATCTTCTTATATGGCGAGTATATCCCAAACTCTATATTTTAACTGGAAAGTTAGGGGTTGTCTTATACGCCCATTTGTCTTATACGTCAGAAAATACCGGTATTATACGTGTTACCACATGCAAAACCATTCCTGTTATCACTTTGATTAGTACCAGAGCGGGTGGAATTGATTCACAATTGCTTATGCTTCCCAACTGGACCAATTGATATAGTTTAAGTGATGTGTTCCCTTAATTTTTTTAGCAGTTTATATATCGTATTTCAATAGAATTTTAAGTTACTTTCTAGTGAAAGATTTTGTCCCATAGATGAAGGCTGAACAAGACTGAGAGGAAGTAATGTTTTTATAGTATTCAAGACTTGTCAATCTGGGTACTACATTCTTAAAAGGGCATTTTAAAATGCTCCCATGCTGAAAGTTGGTAAACTTAAGAGTGTGCCAAGAGGAGTCAGTATGGAACTGCTCCCTCCCACCCCCGCCAACTTGATTGGTTTGGTGTCAAATTGAAGTAACTCAGAACTTGCAGAAACAAAGTGCTGGGAAGCATTTCCTGCTAGCAGTAGATGCCACTGAAATTGATACTCAGTTAGAAGGGACCAGGCTGTCTTTTCCTGCTGCTGTAGCAAATAAGAGTTGAGCTAACTGCCTCTCTCAGATAACTTAGCAGATTCTAGTTTTTAAATTATGTGCAGTGCACGATGCTGAGTGCTACTATGTTTCTGTATTTTGATATGGTCAAACTGACTGATCAATACAAGTTATGTATGTATGGGAAAAAAAAGATTGTAGCACTGAGCTGGGATTGACTAGATGACTGCCATGATCCTTTGCAACTCATATTCTGCAACTGAGTCTGATGCATTCAACTATAAGGCAAATATAGTTCCAAGGTTTCATTTATTACTGATAATCAAGTAGACTTTTGGAAGCAGGAGTCTAAAGAATACAGCGGGCATCTAAGCCAAAATTTTAAAATACTTGCAGGCAGAATGTCCCAGATTCAGAGCCTTTTTGCACTTACCTGACTGGTATGATTTAATAAGACCATACCAGGCTAGCAAGGCTGAAGTGTGGTGGTGGCCATTTGCACTTAGCTAGCTACCCCATTCCTGGCCAACAGCACATGCAGTGCAATGGCCACCTGGATCACCATGATGAAGTTTGAAACAACATATGGTGCACAATTCATTGTTGCCATGGCTATCTGGCAGTTGCGGATGACTGCAGAATAGCAGTCTTGCAGCCCATGCCTCCTTGCCACACAGCACCCAGAAGAGGGTGTGGATCTATTAGCCCAGGAGTGATGCAACCACTGCTAGTTAGCCTGCAGACTGTTTTTCTGTTTTCCACAGCTGGAGCGTTCCTGAGAGGGCTGAAGCACCTCTGGGTGAGCTACAGTGGTGGCCAAGTGCAGCGACCCAGCAGCCTGGATCTCTTCACGATGTATGTGCAAAAAGGTCCTCGGTCTCTGAGCTAGACCTTTGTGCATTCTCTTGTTAATCCTGATCTAGTATCTGCTAAGAATACGTAGAAGAACTCTGGGAGTGCCACTGCATGCAGCATCTGCATTTCCTGTGCCAGGGTGGTTGCATGCATGCAGCATGACTCACAGAGCGTGTAGATGTAGAGCAGTTCCAACTGCTCTATATCTACACACTGTGCTGACCGGTGCAATCCCCTTCACACCACTTTCGGCTGGGAGAGGTGCAAAGGGAGTTGGGGAAGGGGCATGCAAGTGTGGTTAGTGCTCCATCACCCCATAATCATGGCATTGGTGCCATAATGGCAGCAGTTCACCCGTCACCAGCGCGTAGAAAAGCCCCAGTGAGATTCATGTTAGACTGTATGTGTGAAAAGGCGAATAGGACGAGTAGCCCAGATAAGTGTGATCTACATCTGTGCTAGCATTCTCTGATCCAGATCAAGAAAGCAGCATCCACACGTAGAACAGATCTAGGAAGAACATGGGCCTGGTGTTCAGTGACGTGCAGTTACAAAGTGACTGCAAAGATGCCTTTGTAGCACCTCCCTAACAGAAACTGTTGACGACATAGATGTCTTCACAGTGCCTGCCAAGACACCTCACATCTGCAGTGAAGGTGTCTGCGCATTGCCTTCAAATGCACTTCACTCCCACTATTTGGATGTAAAGTGTGATTAATGGGGATGTGACCAATTGCATTGGGTGTTGCAGGTGTTGCAGACCAATTGCATTACAATGTGAGTGGTTTGAATGATGGTAGTTTGCATCTCCTGAATGCAGAACACAGTGTAGGCATCTGCACTGCATTGCTTTTCAGAACATATTTGCCATTCTAAAGGCCACTCAATGCAGATGCCTCTCCTTGTAGTTGATCTGGGTCTAGCTAATCTGGATTCACTAATGCAGTTTAATTGAGGTAAGTACAGAAAGGCCCTTTGACATCTTCAGCTTAATTAGATAACCTGAAAGAGAGCGGCCTGAGAAGCTACAGAGTTGCTTGTGGACAAAGCAGATAGTAATGGTGTATGTGAAGAAATAATCCATTTAGGATAAAGTAGTTTCCTCTGATTTGAGAAGTGCTTGATCAAAGAGATGAACATAGTGCATTTAGCTGTATTTTAAAAAAACAGGAGAAAGAGGGAAAAGAAGAGAAGTTTAGGAAGTAGTGGCTTCAGGTAAGAATGGCAGAAAGGGATTGTTGCAATGTTAATGGCTGTGATGGTTCATTTTCTTCTTATACGTTTGTGTTTCACTGCCTGTTGTGAATTCCAGAACTGAATCCAGTTCTCAGCAATCAAGTGCTAGGAATAATTTGAAGTATGAGGTGGTGATTTGTGATGTCAAGCTAATGTATACCTTAGGACTAATCTTCACAGAAAGCCTTATTTTCCTTAGTCGTACACCCCACCAACCAATGAATTCAAGATCAGCATGAAGCTGGAAGCCCAGGATCCCAGAAACACTACTTCCACATGTATTGCTACTGTGGTGGGACTGACAGGTGCCCGTCTCCGGCTGCGTCTTGATGGCAGTGATAATAAGAATGATTTTTGGCGACTGGTGGATTCTGCAGAGATCCAGCCCATTGGCAACTGTGAAAAGAACGGAGGGATGTTACAACCCCCATTGGGTGAGCTGGTTTGCCCCAAGGACCATGTTTATTCTCTACTCTTGCTGTGATTGCTGTTAAGGCTAATTATGTATGCATTTAACATTTTAGTATGACAGTAAACATTAACATGATATATGAATACATGAGCTGCTTAGGAGAAAAATGGCAAATATAGATATATCTATGGCCTCCATTCTTTTTCTTTTTTGGGGGGACATGGGAACACTGAACCAGTTTGTCAGCTGATGAAAACAGGTGCATTTATGAGAGTACTAGTTTATTCCTTCACTGCAAGCCTTATCCCAGTTTGGAGTAAACCACTATCTTCTTTGACAATCCTTCCTGAATAAACAATTTACTCTTCATCTACTTTGGATGAATTATTTGCTTATTTCCCATGGCAACTTTGTACAAAACTAGTCTCTGAGAAATGAACAATTTTGCTCATGCTTGCTTATTGGCTACAAGGTCTCTTTCAGGATTTTTTAAAAAAGTACTATATAGGCCCAATGAGGTTTTACAGTGAGATACTAAATGTACATTCTTCATCCTGCTGCTATTAGAAGTGTTGGCTTTTATACCCTGCTTTTCTCACCCTTTAAGGGGACTCAGAGTGGCTGACAAACCTGTTCCTCTCCTCACCATAAACACCTGGGCATTGTGAGAGCTCAGGAAGAGAGTTGTGACTAGCCCAAGGTCATCCAGCTGGCTTCATGGAGGAGTGCAGAATCAAACTCCATGACTACAAGATATGAGTCCAGCATTCCAACCACAAGACCAAACTGGCCTTTTACATGAACATGGGTTGAATATGTACAAACCTAGAACTTTAAATTAGTATATTGACACTCAGGATATGCAAAAGGCATCATTAGGGATACTTATGTTTGTACCAGCTAGTATACATTTACTGAACTCCTGGGAGAGAAAATAAATTTGTATCCACGCTCAGCTGTTTCCCCCCGCCATTTTAAAAAACAGAAGCAGGAAAAATGCCTAGGTGGATCCCTTCCATGTTTTACTTCAAGGGAAGTTATAGATGACTCTGTTTACCTATAAAAAGATTTTCATTGCAATCCTCTCAGTTCCTGTCCATTCTCTTCAGGATAAGATAGTAGAACCTCCACGTCCTCTCAGAAATTGCAGATGAAAAGGATGCACTCTCTGTAAGAGTTCAGTGGAGCCCTAGTCTCATGGTGATCGCTCGTTTTGGGCCAAGCCCCATATGATGTTACCAACCTGAATATGCTTATCTCTGGTTTTATACCTGCAGTGTATTTGGGTTCTTCAGCACTTTGCACTACTGTTGCTAAGAGCATGTTGGTTCCATCCACTCTCCCCAAATAGACAGTGGGTTGACAAATAATGGGTAGTGTCATCCATACTCAAGAGGCTTGATGGGCTACAATTTTAATCAGCAGTAATGACCATAGTCCATCAAGTGCCCCATGAAGCCTCATTATGGAAGGCACCAAGCCTAGATAACTCCTCCTATTAAACCCAGGACTACACAGAACTCTGTTCTTGCAGGTAGTTGATTTGGTACTGTGCCTGGAAAAAAGAAAAAAAATATTTCAAGAAGTAAGGGTACCTGTTTCTAAATAAACTAGTTCTTGATGCTCTTAAAGCTGTGATACTATAGGTTTCTAGTAGATTGCATTCTGCAATTATATTTTATTTATTTTTATTTATTATTTATATTTCTATCTTGCCCTATACCTGAAGGTCTCTGGCCAGGTAACAACCTTAAAATCCACCATATC